>CM052154.1:13615600-13694465 GCA_028455555.1 Augochlorella aurata | reverse complement strand
TGTACGGATCCTGAACCATGGACCTATAAATATATAGACGGAGCATATACAGACCTACTCCAGCATACTTTTCTTATTCCCTAAGCTGGCGCGCACGTCCCCATCATTTTACTGCGTGTCCAATTCGCTGTAAATCTTGTCTCAGCAAAATTTCTATATCGAACCTCGCTAACGGATCAAGCTGCGACCTCAAAATGCGCGGAATTGGGAGTGATGGAAGGGCTAGGGGGAACTAAGATTAGTACGAAATCTGATTGTTTCGAATATTACAATACATAAAAAATGATAGGAACAAGCTATTAGAAGAATTAGGCTATTAGAAGTAGTATATATCTGGATTTGTACGACAGAAGAGTATTGTATGCATAAAGAATATTACGATTTGAATAACGCGCGGTAAGATTCCCGTTGAATTCCATTGGATCCGCTGCAGATCATCACCTTCGTTTCATGCCCTGGGATACGCTGTTGGGACCGAGTGGGTTGTCTGCGTTGTCTGGGTTATCTGCATTATCTGCATTGTCTGTTGTCTGAGTTGTATCTTCTTGTCTCGTTGTCTTCCGTTTCGTTTATCTCCCTGCCTCTCGTGGACCGTGGATCGTGGATCGTGGAGATTACTGGTGTACATAGGTACTGTAGGTATTCTGCGGCGAGAAAAACAAGCCAAGTAAGTGCAGAATTGTAGACAATTTTACATAGTATGTATCTACATGCTTTCGTCTCTGGCTTGTCGTAATTCGGCCGAAATACGTGTGCCAGTTAATTTACAATTCAATATGTTGAAATATCAATTAACGATTCAAAGCAAATAATAAGTAGCACAACAAGAAACATCCTTTCCATTTCAATGTTAATCTTTTTGTAAAAAATTTGATTTATTAGCATATTATATCATTCGAAAATAAATAATTCGACAAGCGAGTAGTAATTTCTTTGCTACAAGTAGAAATCATCCAAGTGCTATAACAAATAATATAGCCTCCGTAATGTCACAATAAAAGCGTTAAATACAAATAAAATTAGAAAAGCATGAAATATTTACTGAAACAGTTATTGTAGAAACGTAAGGCATATTCTACCTGCTGATCCTACATTGTACTACTTCTGTGTTGTATTTCAAGCAGCAATCGATTAATATTTAATATACGCATGACGAGAGAATTGCCAATTTCTATTAAATAAATATTTCCAAAATTTCAATGTAAAGAAGTGTAATATTTGTCAACATCATTGTAACGTTAATATATGTTAGTTATTTGTTTTATTCAGTCTTCCAGCCAAGAATCAATCTTTGGTTTACATTCTCCTATTATTATAAAAGTATCTTATCAATGTATTTGATTCATATACATATTTTTAATCTCACATTCCTATTTAGTCATCTACTGTTGTCTCGTACATAATCTAATATACTCCTAATATATTCATTTATTGTATTCTTCTCGATTCTCTTAATCTTGTAATGTAACATATTATCCTTATAGTATTATCCTTATATTATCCCTATACTATCTGGAGATACCAATATTTAATTTATTAAATTGTTTTTGTTATATTTTGTTATAGATAACTTTCAAAATATTAAATTAGGAACAAGTGTTAATGGCACAAACAATAGCATGGTAAGTGTGATTACTATGCAATTTTATCTATGAAAAAATGTTATCAATATTTGGGCTGGCTTATAATTAAGAAGTTAATTTAATAATCTGTTTAAGTAGAAACTAAAAATGTTTACAAACGAATGTTACTTTCAGACTATTGTAAACCATAATGTAAATTCTATAAAAGCGAATGTGCTCTACATTTAATTAAAAAGTGAAACATTAAGAACATTGTGCTGCCACCATGTCTTCTTCTTCAAAGTAAGTACTTTTAAAAGTTATATTACACATGCTAATTTCCATAGATATTCTCTTAAAATTTGTAATTAACTGATGTTAGAGAAAATAATAGAGAAAGAAATTCTCATAGTTAATAAGAATAAAGGACCATGTTTCGTCGTATATGAAGGATATTCTTGAAGAAATCATAACAATTAAAGAATTAATGCATTCAATGTATGATAATTCTAGCTCCAGCGATGTAAAGCACAAAAGAAAAGGATCAAAACACAATGAAAATAGTAAAGACAAAACATCAGGGAATGTTCAAAATTTGTCTTTAATTGAAAACAGAGAACTGCAAACAAAAGTGTCAGGTGAAAAATATAAAGCACCTGAGAAAAGGATTTTGAGGTCTGAGAAGCATAAAAACGATGCAAAAGACAGGGTGGCAAGTAACGATGCAAAAAAAAAGGAAGATAAAAATGAAAAGTCGAAATATTGTAGTAACTTGAAGACTGAGGTACCTCAGAAACACATTGAAAGAAAGGAAAAAAAACATTATACATTGAAATCATCGCAACCGAATGTTAATGACTTAGATATGGAGGAAGCTGACCCAAGTTCTAGTCAAGAGTTTCAGAAATCAAAAATCTCCTTCAGCAGTTCTAAGTTCATGAAAAAGTTTTCCCGTATTAGAGAAGATTGTACACCGAGTACCGAAAAGCAACTGGATGGAAAAACTAGGATTAGTAAGGAACATAGTTTGCATTTCAAGTCCAATGTGATTAAGATTTTGAATAAATTTAAGGAAGTTTGTTCAGAGTATGAATTACAAATGGAACACGTAAAATGGAAACATTTCAAAAAAGAGTTGGTATACCAAGAATCTGCAAATAATGTGATACAGAAATCGAAGAATGTGATCAACAAACTGAAAATGGAACTAGACGATCAAGAAAATAAATTGATGAGTTTTTCTGAGGAATGGAATAAAAAGTGCTGTGCACAAAACATAGATCACGACGATAGTTCCTCTAGCGATAAAGAAATATTAGAGGCTATAGAAGCAAAAGGCACATCCAATTCATCAAAGAAAACAGTATCTTCGAAAGAAGACAGCACAGATTGCAGCAAACCATTTTCGGAGAGTGAAGTTATTGAAGCAGATAATGAAAAGAATAAAGAAGATGAAACATCGTTGGGTGTTGCAACTCTAGGAGAAAGAGGGAATGATAATAATGAAAATACTACATCATTGGAAGGCAACAAAGTTGCGTCTCCTATCATGGGTAGCAGCAAAAGAAAGTTATCATCTAATGATGCAAACACAAACGACAATAAATCTATAGACATTTCTGAGGAAATCCAAGATCCAAAAAACGACTCTTCGCAAGATCTATTCGAAGAATCTATGATTGAGAATGACAGAGTTGAAAATATTTCAAAAAAAGAGCAGACGGAACTCGAAAAACCAGAGATTCTCACATTAGGCAAAAATAATGAAGAAATTAGTGCCAAGACTGATGCAAACAAAGATGATAAGTCTTTGAAAGAAAATAAATTAAATAAGGAACTGAATGTTGAAGAGTTTTCGGGAACTGTTGCGCAGGAAACAGATCTTTCTGAAGAAAATACTCCATCGAAAATTGATGATTCCGAATTGGTAGCAACAGTTACAATTGAGAAAGATACAAAAAATTCTTCGTATGAACTCGACGAAGAAGAAATGAAAGCCAAGAAGGCATTGTTGGATTCAGATTCAGAAACAATCCCAAATAGTGAGTCTGCTTCTGAAAAGTCTGATAAAGATTCTACTGATTTGAATTCGAAAGGAAAGCTGAGAACTGAAAAATCAAAACCTGGAAGCAGGGACAGAATGAAGAAAGCAAGGGATACTGCCATAAAGAAGAACAGTTTATCGCATAATGACGATGATATTACTGAGCTTTGCGCTAAGCATGCCCTTCTCGATTCCAATTCTGACGATTCGATGGGTTCTTCTTCTACAAAGGCAACGTTTAGAAAAACCAACGAGTCTGACGACAACAGTAAAAATAGACGAGCAAAGGCATCACTATTAGATTCTTCGAATAGCGAAAGTTCAAGTACTGACGATGGTAACAGTCTACAACTTGCAAAGGTAGGTACTTCTTCAAAGAATCAGAAAACTGAAGATGGACTGGAATCTTTGCAAGACGAAATTCTGGGAGAATTTGATCCTAGACACAGTGAAAGAGTGAAGAAAAAGCCACACAAATTAAGTAACAAATGTGAAGCTGATAAAAAGCTGGGAATGCGATCTTGTGTTGTCCTTAAAAGATTACCAGAAAAAGATCTTGAAAAATATGCTGGTGCTTTGGAAAAATCGCGTCAACATTTGGAGTATAAACAAATTAAAAGGTTTAAATTCAATTGGAATTATTTCTACTGAATATTTTCTCCTTGTCATTTATCCATAATGTGTTTATTTTCTTTTTTAGTCTTATTAATTTGGATAGTCTTCGACGTAGCACCAGGAAAGCAAACGATTCATCGGCGAGTTCCACGTTCAAGAAGTCTAAAGCAACTACAGAAACAGAAGACACGCTTTTGGATCATTTGAAGAAAATAGAGAATGGAGAGTTAGCCACAAACGTTGAAGAAGATGCTGTTCCAGATCATGAAAATACGACGATGAAAGTACCGTCTGACATTCAAAGTAATGAAGAGTTAATGATGGAAGCTGATAGAATTGCGAAGAACATGCTCTTAAATTTTGATGACTCGGACTTCGGTAAGCATCGATACATTATCGAAGTTTTCTTTCTACCAAAGTTGAAAAAATTAAATGAAACTCAAACTTTTTATTTTCAGATAACCAGAACGTAGCTTCACCTCATGGTAGTAACGATGAAGAAAAGAAAGGGGATACAAGTCAAAAAAATAATGCCACGAAGTTGACGCAAAAACCGGAGAAGAAATGTGCAGATAGCGATGAGGCAAGAAGAAATTATTTAGTCTGGCAAAGCGTTTGTGGTGTACATTTATACGAAAAATAATTAGCTTTTCGAACTAAATTAGGACGCTGCGGAAAAACGGGAGAAAAGTATGTGGAAACGGAATAAATTGTTGACGATGAAGTATTCATCCTCAGACTCGGAAGTTGAAACTGCGAAGTGGAACAAAAAACAAGAGAAAATGAAACAAAAGGCGGGAGAAAATCAGACGTGAGTTCTTTGGCGTGGCTTTTAATTCGGTCGAAAACAGATAAATTATTAAAAAAAATTTCAAATAGAGAAAATTCGGATGCCGAGAATAAGGTTACTAAACGAAAAAGAAGACCTCGTAGAAAAATTCTGGATTCCGATTCGGACATACAGTTGATGGATTCTGATTCAGGTTCCAATAAATCTGTAACATTGGAATCTGCTAAATCATCGGACACCGATTCCATGCCACGAAAGAAGGCACGTAAGCGGAAAAAGCATAAATCTTCCGATACGGATTCATCGATTGCAGAGAAGAAGTACCTTTTATATTGTTACTTATTAAAGAGCAATATGCATGCGCATCAAATAATCTTTTAATACTTTTATGCTAATTACAATTTCAGAGTGAAGCCAAAAAGAAAGCGAATAAAAAAGGAGGATACTGACAGTGACGATGACAATGATTCTGATAACGAAGGCGGAAATTCTCAAGGAACACCTGGCAAGAAAGGTCGCAAGAATATTCGGAAAGTAATGAAAGATAAACAGGTCGCAGATGACACGAAACAAGCTGCGAAAGAAGAGGAGGAGAGGCTTCAACGGATTGCTGATCGACAAAAATTAGTATGTATCTGTTCATTCTGTTTCATTCATCATTTTATAATGAATATTGAAGAGATTATTTTGTGATTTTTCGAAACATAGTACAACGAGATGTACGAAGCCAGATTGGCCAGCGAAGAAAAGGTGGAAAAATTGGTATTAGATTTTAACACTGAAACAAAAGAAGAACTTGTGAGCGTTCACCCGAACATAGTGAAACGCTTGAAACCACATCAAGCCAAGGGAATCAAATTTATGTGGGATGCCTGCTTTGAATCTCTTGAAAGGATAAAATCGTCTTCAGGTTCTGGATGCATAATAGCGCATTGTATGGGTCTTGGTAAAAGTCTTCAAGTAATTGCTTTATTGCACACACTCTTGAATCACGAAGAAACTGGTATCAAGTCGATTGCAATCGTGTGTCCTTTAAGCACGGTACTTAATTGGTATAATGAATTCAACCTGTGGTTGAAGGACATCGAAGATAACAATATTGAAGTTTACGAATTAACTAAGTAAGTTAGTCAACTTACTAAGCAGTTGTATACGTATTACAAATTATATTAAATCAGATTTCTCGAGTAACTAATAACCATGAACGTTCATTTAAGATTAAAGAAGAATATAGAGAGAAAATATCAATTACAATCGTGGCATAGGACAGGTGGTGTCCTTCTTATTGGCTATGAAATGTTCAGAAATCTCACCGGCACAAATAATAAAATGCGAAAAGCAATGAAAGAGGAGGTGCTACGCTATCTGATAGATCCTGGTCCTGATCTAATAGTTTGCGACGAAGGCCATTTATTAAAAAACGAGGACACCGCTCTTAGCAAATCTATGAAGCGGATTAAAACATTACGGAGAATTGTACTCACCGGAACGCCCCTACAAAATAACTTGACAGAATGTGAGCATTGATTACACTCGAATAATAAGTTTTTATATATTTCACCGATAATAATTGAAAATAATTTAATCTGCGCAGATCATTGCATGGTACAATTTGTAAAACCGAATCTCCTGGGAACCAAGAAAGAATTCCTAAACAGATTTGCGAATCCAATAAACAATGGCCAATACGACGACTCTACCGAATACGACGTAAAGTTAATGAAGAAACGGGCTTACGTTTTGCATAAGATGTTAAAAGGTTGCGTACAGAGATTCGATTACTCTGTATTGATGCCGTTTCTACCTCCGAAGCAGGAATACGTAATCTTTGTGAGACTGTCAGATGTACAAATCAAGATGTACCGGTACTATTTGGATAACTTGGCTCGGTACGCGAAGTGAAATTCTTGCGCAGTTTCTGACAATTAAAAATAGAAACATTTTTTAATTTCTTCTACGCTTTCTATAGACGTCAGCGTTCTGCACACGGATCCCTTTTCGGAGATTTTCAGTCGTTACAAAGGATTTGGACGCACCCTTTAGTAATGCGTTTAAATTCGGAAAGGGTAGAGAAAATGAACGAAAAGAAGCTTGAAAGCGATTCGGAGGGCTCGCTAAGGGACTTCATTGATGACGATTCCGATTCCAACTTAGACTCCAGCAGTTCGAGTAGTAGCAACGAAAATGAAACCGCTGATAGCGGAGCGTCGAATGTTGCTCCGAGGGCTTCAAGGAGTACAAGAAGTACAAATCCTGGTACGATTATTGATCGATTATTATTACTTCATTCATGCACGTCATGTTGTGCAATCAACTATATTTGTGTTTTAGATATTGAAACAACTGAAAAATCCGAAGAAATCGAAAAGAGAGAGGAGACGTGGTGGGCGCAGTTCATCGAATCTGATCACTTTGAAGATATGAGTATCTCCTACAAATTAATGCTCCTCTTTGGCATTTTGAAAGAATGCGAGCAAATCGGTGATAAAGTGTACGAATTCCGCGACTTTTCGAATTTTTAATAGCAGCATACCATTTATAAAATACATTTCAGGTTGGTGTTTTCGCAGTCGTTGTATTCGTTGACTTTAATTGAGAAATTTTTGGGAAAAATCGACGACGAGACGCAGAAAAATGAGAATTCAGAGTATATGGGCCACAGAAGTAATTGGTTGTTGGGTTTGGATTATTTCCGATTGGATGGACAAACATCTCCGGAGAACAGAAATATATGGTGTAGAATATTTAATAGTCCAACGAATACGAGGGCGAGGTTGTTCTTGATATCGACGCGTGCAGGTGGTTTAGGTATTAATTTAACTGCTGCCAATCGGGTAATTATATTTGATGCGAGTTGGAATCCTTCATACGATGTACAAAGTATATTTCGAGTGTATAGGTACGTTCTATCCAACAATTTTCAAAATCCTACAATAATAATGTAACCGTCGTAATGATCAACTATCAAGTTAATATGTATATGAAGGTTTGGCCAGAAAAAGCCGTGCTATGTTTATCGATTTCTTGCGGCTGGAACGATGGAGGAGAAAATTTACAATCGACAAGTGACAAAATTGTCACTCTCCTGCAGAGTCGTCGACGAACAACAAATAGAACGTCATTATAGGAATAATGATTTAAACGAGTTGTATACTTTTGAGCCGAATACGGAGGGAGAAAGACCAACTTTAAATTTACCAAAAGATAGATTATTAGCAGAAATATTTTTAAAGTATAAAGATTACGTGGAAAACTATCATGAACACGATTCCCTTTTGGAAAATAAGGTAACTCTGACAATAAATCATAGTTTTTGAAATTGTACCATTCTATTATTTTCATTCTCATTCTCATTCTCATTCTCATTTTCATGTCTATAGGCCGAGGAAGAATTGAACGAAGAAGAAAGAAAACAAGCCTGGCTAGAATACGAAGAGGAGAAGAAAGGAAAGCCAATGATTCAGTACACGGGGGCGGTTAATTATCCAACCGGTGGAATGTTGAATCAGTACAACAACGTAACACCGTGGCTGAATGTTAACAACGATTATGAGAAACTCCAAGAACTGATACGCAAAGACGTGAGTATAGAAATGACTATCTGTGATTTCTGTGTTTAGATATGTAGGCGATTTATTTATGCATCTTCTATTACGCAGTATCCAAACGCAACACCTGAATATCAAAAATTGATGACGACGCGAGTCTTAACCGATATGTACAGTTATTGGGAGAGGCAGGCTTTCCATGGCACTACCAATACGGTATCGTGATTTAGTACTTAAACGTCCCGTGACATTTTTCTCACCAGAATTTATTCTTATAGATATAATGCAATTATCGAAATATTAGGTAATTTTGCATAAAAGGTTACTTAAATATGTTGTAAAACTCAACATTCGTTATAACTTTTTCATTTGTATGTTACCGCCGATAAAGCTGAATTTTTAAGTTGTAGTTTTACACTATATCTAAAAATTATCAACATCGATGAGATGTAATCTTTTATGTATAATTACCGACAATTATCAATTGTTGTCCAAAGACTGATTAAGGAACCGATAGCTATATTGATGATGAACTATTTAAGGGTTATTATTAAAATACCCATTTTAACATAGTTTATACTACACAGATGTCGAATATTATTCAAATGCCTTCTACAATGGTGAATATTAATAACACAAGCGTTCAAGATACAAGAACCGAGATACCATTTACTTATGTGAATAGTAGGAGCGCTGATCCGAAATACGGGGATGACGATGACGTTGTAGAGGTAACTATATAAAAAAATCCGCGTGACAACAATCATTCTCAGTGATTGGTATTCTTTAAACTTACGATGATAAAAAACTACTGTGCTGTGATATTCAGGTGATTCCAACTACAACGAGTGGTAAAAGCAAAAACCAAGAAGAATGAATGCTATAGAAGAACAAAGTCTAATTAATTGGGAAACAATAATGCATATTTCGCGTTGTTGTATCTACAATGATAACCATAACATGTTCGCTACTATTATTCAACCGAAGAAGAACCTCGCATAAAAACATGTATGACACTGGTGCACAAACAAAATGTTCATACTATAGATAACATATCACATGTATATGTATATGTCACGCATGACTAGCGAACATGTTAATATCGTTTTACGAATTACAGACGAAACTGTATTCATCATACGATTTTTTTAAGTTTTATACGTATACACACGTGACTAATCTATTGATTATGGATAAGTTACATAGGATTCGTTAGTACTAGTAGTAACAGCTTTTATCGTGCATGTACTAGAATCAGTATTAATGTATTATAATACTATTATAACCTTTCTTATTTTAATATTATTATTAATAGAGAATAGTACTTGTTTTACTGAATTTTTTCGTTTTTATAAGTGTATTATAGTTTAGAAATAGTAGATTCGACAATTAAAGATTGTAGTGAATTTTATTGAATTAAAAGCCCATCTTCTCTGGCAAAGCGTTTCTCCAACCTCCTCTTAATAAAGTTCGCAATTCTTCTTTTAATCGTTCGTATCTCGAAAAGCCTACTAAATTTTTATTTTCGTCTTTATCAGTTTGATGATCATACAATTCCTCTGCGATAAGGACATTCCAATTCGGTACTTTTGTTTCTGGATTAAATTCCAGCCAAGCTGTATAACGATAATTATCTTTCCTTAAAGTGTATCCCATGATTTTTATTTCCCTCAAACGAGGTTCATCGCTGCTTGGATTTATTGAAGGATCGACACTTGGTCTAGGATATTGCCCAAAAGCAGCTTTCTTCCATGGTAGTAACTGCAAATCTTTTAACATGAATAAATCTTATGGAATTTTGAGTGTTGAACATTAATTGCTCTACCTCTTGTTTTATAGTGTTTCTTATAAGCGGTACAAGAGAAATTCCTTCGCTGCAAACAAGTTCTGGACGTGCAATAATTCCTTCCATTCGTGTGGCATCTTTTATTTCCTTTTCATTGTGGCAAATTGGTACTGGAACATTTGCTAAATCAGCGATAGTTGGAAAAATGTCAACCAACTCTACCATGGAATCTATGGACACTTGTTTCATTGACAGATTAAGTGCAGTATTTCCTATGGCTGAGATCGATATTATTAATGGTACTCTTAGGGCAGCATCGAAATTACTATATTTTGCCCATGCTGCATGCTCACCTAGCGACCATCCTATTTAGGTATTAATTTTTAGTGTACAAAGAATTGAAAAATTCGGCGATTTGTCGTCATCTTAACTCACCGTGATCCGACATAAGTATTATGGTAGTAGTCTTTCGGATCGATAGATTTTCTAATTGATTTAATAATTTTCCAATTAGTTCATCGATATAAGACACAGCTGCGTAATAAGATTGAATAATTAATTTGCCAAAGCTACCTGGAAATCATATAGCCATGAAGATATAATGATTTCGGTAGTAATATAACTTTTCAAATCATACTTGGTATTTTTTCCCATGGAAAATGGAGATTCAAAGCTTCAATGTCCTTTCTCTTTCTTAAATCGATCCAAGGATTATACGCAACGCTACTGACATTTTCCGGCCACTTGTATGGATCAGGTACCTCAAATTTATGCAGTGGATGGTGTTCTGCAAGTGTTTTCTTTCTGTATAAATAAATCCAACAATGTTGGAAACAACAGACATAATTGACGATATTAATGAAGTTTACTTAAATATTTTTTAGGATACTTGAATGGTATGTGAGGCTTCTGAAATCCAACTGCCAAGAAGAAAGGAGTCGAATTGTCTGCATGAGTTTGTAGAAAATGTTTAGCTTCATGTAGGATTTCTATGTCTGGCAGAGTTTTATTTGGCATTGATGAAACTTTAACAGGACATATCTAAAAGCAAGGTAGTTCGAGGTGATATTAATTATATTAGACATACCAGGAATTGTTCAAAGAAACAATTGAAAAATATTAGTGACAAGATTCGATGCAGGTGGTAGGTTGAAGTTTGTTTGACAAACTGGAGCATTTTTGTATTTTTCTGTGTATGGATGGAATGGTACTTCTGCCCATGAATAAGGGCTATCATCCGAGTTATTTGAACTAATCCCTGTAAAGGATTCTGCATGAAATAAGCAGGTACAATTATAACGCGGTTTACATATTTCGTGAATTGAACACCTGGGTGAAAAACCTTTCCTATAGACTTTGTAATATACCCGCTATTTTTTAAATGTTGCGGCAGTGTTGTAAAATTGCCAATATCTTCTCTCCAATAACTATAAAAATCATAAAGTTGTAACGTATCTGGCCTCCTACTTGTTAAAAATGAATTCCTACTTGGAGCACACAAGGCTTGCTGGAAAAAATGCATTACTCTGTAAGATCATCTCAACAGATTGATTTTATCGTTTTAATTTCCTCTGAAACAAATGTACTAAAACAATGCAGAGCTTGATACTAACCTGAGCAAACGCATGCGAAAAGATGGCAGCATTCTTTGCCAATTGGTTTATGTTTGGTGTGTAAGCATTTTTATCACCATAACATTCTAAAGCTGGTCTTAAATCATCGACAACTATTAGAAGAAAGTTTTGTCTTTGCGCTGCGCACCAGCCAATTAAATTTATTAAATATAGAATTAAAAGCATCTTATAGTCTATAATGCACAATGCAATTGAAATTAAGTGCGGCGATCTACTTTTCCGGTGGAAGCTGCAGAGAATTTAAAGCACATACTTAATGATATTATGCATTATGAAAACATTTAGGTTACGTAGCTAAAGGGGACGATTAAGCGATCTATTTATGGAGTAATCTGATCAATTCCAGGAGCTTTTTTTTAGCTCACTATTGCACTTTATTTTTCAACGTACAGACATACAAATAAAAATGCTACGTAATACTTACAGTCCTAGAATATCTAGTATAATAACTACAATGACATGTGTAATATAAATTACATTAAAATAATACAATAATATAAAATAGTAAAAATCAGTATGGAAAGTCAAGAATTTTATGTAACATGCGCATAAATGTTGCAGCAAGTCCATTGTTTTCATTGCATTTTATTTTTAAGTTTGCCATACCAAGCTTATCGATCTACGAAATTGTATTCATGGTTGATTCATTCATGTTCACAGTGTTCAATCGAGAATTAACATCATCAACTTGTCTGAGTTGCTTTTCATGTTGTTGTTTTTTTATATTCTTATAATATATTCTTTGTTTCCACGGCGGTATTCTTTTCTTCTTTCAATAGACACTGTTACACGAAAGGCAGCTGTACAACTTACTAAAACTTTTTGCGACGAAATTTAATGCTTTCCTTCAAGTAATGACCAAGTTAGAAAATCGCTATGTATTACATTATTACAATTACATAAAGCCACTTGTTATTTTGGGATGATTAGAAGTCATCGAAAAACGACTCAGAAGTTTTCTTTCTATTCCGAATATATAGTATTCAGATATAGGATAATAAAAACTTGAGTATTGAACGAGGGTCGTTGCACTCAAAATTATAGTAAAAGCGTAATAAAGAATGACTAGCCAAAGGGATGAATAATAAAAAAGAAACAAAAGAGCGGAAGAGCTCGTAAAGAGAAAGGAACTACGATGTTTCTTAAATCGAATGCTTACGGCCCTAGTCGAATACTCTAATGTATACTGCTACAATTATGTATCTTCACAATTAAAGACTGATTAGTTCACCTCGAATCAATCTCGATTTTCCTTTTTAACAATCGACGATAATCTTTGTTCGTCGGTATTCTTCGTACAATCATTTACATTAATATTATGCTTTGCCTTAAAGTCAGTCTTAAAATTTACTTGGGAACTGGTAGTATCATCTTTGAACATTTCAGTGTAATGAAAACTACTCCCATTTCCAGTCTTTGTGTTTGTGCTAGCATTATTGCCAGAACCATTCGAATGCACTTCACTGAAGTGTTTGTACAGCATTGCAGTTGTACTGAATTCCGTTTCGCATCCTGGAATCTTGCATCTGAAACGCGTCTTCGGTTAGCAAAATACTTGTAAACTAGGATACAACATACTTACCGAAATACTTCATTATTTTTAGTTCCTTGTACTACTGGCAGTTTTGAATTAGCATGATTGTCCTGGTAATGCTTCCATAAACCAGTTACATTGCTTACTTGCGCTCCACAGCCAGGAATCTTGCATCTAATTAACGTACAATGAATTAGAAATAATACGATAATATTCATTATCGTTACAGTATTATAGGGAACTTACAAGAAAAAACTAACTGTTGAAGCTTTTCCTTGTTTTAGTTTTACTATTGATTTGCTAGAATTTGAACTAAATGTATTCGCTACTAGTTTATGACTGTCTTGATGATGACGATAATGGGATATATATTTATATTTTCTTCCGCAGCCGTTCGTGGCACACTTGTAGGTCTCCTGTTTGTATCTAGACATACGTTGCTTCTTTGGAGTGTATTCTTCGTCGTCGGAACAGTTGCTGTTCGTTTCTACAGCATTATCTTCGTTTTTCGAAGTATCGCGATTCAAATCGTTCCTAAAGATTCGTTCGAGATTATCCAATTCTATTCTGTGTTCTTGATTCTTCGAGCTCATGGTACAAACATCGCTCTTCGAATTTTTGGTAATTGTAATATCTCCATTTACATAGACTACATTATTCTTCTCTTGGGAATGTTCTACTTGAAGTTCTGAACACTTATTCGTATTGCCTTCGTACTTGCATAGGAAATTGTCTGTACTTAACAATAAATTCTCAGTGATGGCGTAGCCGGTGGCTTCATTCAGCGACTCGCCCGTAGATGAGTAATCTTCTTTGTTCGAGCTATCGTTTGCAGCATTCTGATCGTGCGAGACTTCTTTTTTTTGCTGCTGCATATTGTTGTTTCTATAAATACCTTGCTCATTATTATCATCGTATTGGTGTTGTTTTATTGCAAAAGCTTCGTTCTGTCTCTTCTCGTAGCAATCCTCCGTGCTCTGTACAACTTCCTCGTCCATTGCATTTTCGAGATCCTCAAAACATATGACTTCTGGTTCGGTTGGCAGAGTTGGAGGCTGTCTGTGACAGCTTTCGATATGTTCTTCTAAGTTATTACTGGTTGTGTGTAAAGACCCGCAATTCGTGTATGGACATATAAATACATTTGTTTCGTTATTATGCCATTCTTGATAATGACGCCACATGCTACCAGGATCGGACAATTCTTCCCCACATCCTGGCTCTCGGCAGCTGTACAAAATCAATGTATTACATAAGCATCGGTTCATTAGAAAACGAATTAACGGATTAACTCACATGAATCTAATCTTCAATGCTTCAAGAGTTTCGTGTGTTTTGTATTCATCTTGGTTCGTAAATACTTTGCCACAATCTCGTTGTTTGCACGTATATATTTCCTAGAAAAAGATTACACTTCGTGAAATCGATCGTAATGTAGTGAATGTAAAAAACGAGCGCACAGTAAAAATCAACGAGAGCTCTGGGTAGATCGGTAAACGCTACGGTGATTTGTTTTGAGTTAGGGGTCGTTGAACCCGTGAAATGGCTCCGGCGGTTTTACCTTTTTCGGGGCTATTTCCTCGATGGTGCGATTTCTCGACACGAATCTGATGACGCTGACTTCGGTAGGCCTGTCTGTGCAGGCGTCCGTACCCTGGCCCATCCTGGCCGGTGTCCGCGGAAAAACGGCTGTGAACGATGCGTTTCGTGGCCTCACATAACCTGCGCTCATCGAGACGGGTGGTTCGGTAAGGAATTTTTCCTATACCTTGAATGAAAGTCCCGAACGCGCGATCATATCTACGAACGGGATGCTTTGTCGGGCTACTTACCAACAAAGTGCGCTCCCGTTCGCGCCGGTTTATCTTTCCTCTTGCACTTCACATTATACCGTCGTTAATAATATCAATCACTTGTTGTCATTTCAGTGCAACCGGGCTACCATTGCTTTCACGTCCACCATTAACTCTTCCCGCTCCTGCACCTCTAAATACAATTGAGAACCACTGTTAGGGAATGCGCCGTTACGGAGCCGTTGAAACTTGGAACGTAACAAATCCAATGTTAGTTTTTCGGCTGGCAAACCTGGCGAACGCGTTTATCGCTGCAGGTACATAAACATATTTTCACTACTTATTCGACTACAACCTTATACTAATTTTTATCGCTTTTTTTTTATCGTCCACTCGTACTTTTCGTCATTACAGAAAATGTTATCTCTATAAAAGAACCAATACTCAGGCAGACACCCGACCACCTGACACTGTAGCCATGTACGTATTTCGAGCAGAGCATTCGAATATTTGGCAAACGTCACAGGATTGCGCCACGCTTCCACCGACAATGTCGTCAATTTTCAAATCACCGCTACCCATTACCTCTTCTAAATTATTCTTTCCTATGATCTTAGTCTTCGTTTTCGTTTCACTTTTGCAATAAATTCAAGGAACGATTTTTAAGTTGTACGTGTTACACGATAGAACGTACGGTGTATTGTTAACAAAATTTCAAGTTTTCGTGCTTTTCAATAGCCATTAGGCGATTCTTGTAAATAGGAAAGCCTTTTTTACTTTCGAAGACATTTCACTTTTCATAAGATAAAAAGTGTCAGAAATTTCAACGTTAAAATATTTGAACGTAATGTGCTCTGCGTGGATGTCACCCAGGATGCGAGCAAACGCGTCAGTATCGATTTACCTTGGCACCCGGTCTGTCGTACCGCTGCTCTCAATCTAAATTGTCATCGTATCGGTTTAAGTTTAGTCCACGAAAATTAATGTGTTTCCATTTCCAATCGAAGAATGCGCATACTTCGCGTGCTGTTAACATTTTCGGCGGCATGGTCCCTGTACTGCAGTCGTTGTTATGTTGACGGTCAAGGTCGGCGCTATCTTGAATTCGATCGCTCGCGTTTAAATGTCTTGTTCGTACATCTTTCGCAATTATTTTATGTTTGCAGATGAGTATGCAGAGACCATGGACGTCGAGAATAGTTCTACAGCACCATCGCATATAGTAGTCACGTCATGGAATGTACGCTTTGCAACTTAAAACTTGAACGGATAAGCTGGATTATTCGTAACATGCGAAATATTGTTATCAACAATTTTATTTATGTATATGCACTGGTGCAGAAGTTACACACGCATATTACGAAGCGACTGTTTAAAAAAGATTGATCTAGATATTAAGAATAATGTCTATTTTCCGCAGGACACGCCGTTCTCTATAATCGTGAAAGAGAACGGGACATGGGTCGGCAAAGGTTACGCGTTTGACATCTTCAATTTGATCCGCTCGAAGTTAAACTTTACGTACACCATTGTTCCACCAAACAAACACATCCTTGGGAACGAGAATAACGGTATTCTTGGGCTGCTTTATGAAAAGGTGAACAATATTTTTAATATTAATTTAGTCGTTCGCGCGGCCGCGCCGACTCGATTGTCGGCGCACCTGTTGGTTGATATCATTGCATACAGCAGTGTTCGAACGGTTGCATATCAACGGGTTGCTTAGCATTAGCAAATCCTTGTCCGTTGACCAACGTCTAAGAGACCTGTTCTTTGTGCGAACCAGAAAGTGGACATGGCAGTTGCATTTCTTCCAGTACTGCCGGAGATGGAACGGTTTTGCGAGTTCAGCATCTACTTGGATGAAACTAGATTAACAGCTGTAATGAAGAGACCGAAAGAGTCGGCCAGTGGTTCCGGTCTTCTCGCACCGTTCGAGAGAACAGTTTGGTTTCTGGTTTTGGCATCTTTGATCTTTGTGGGACCGATTATTTACTTTCTCGCCAGCATTAGGTGCTTAAAATTCTTCCGGATTTATTTCAATTAGAGAAATTGTATAGCATCGATTTGTAAACAGCTTTAAATCTCCGATTCCTATTTGTCTACCGGTACAGAGAAAAATTATGGCACGATCCGAACTTGGAAGGATTCAGCGTGTCCTCCTGCGTCTGGTTCGCTTATAGTTCTCTCCTGAAACAAGGAACGAACATCGTTGCTACGACAGGTGAAACATTAATTTGTAATACGTGTAATGATTACTGCAAAAGACCTGCTTGTACGCTTGGAACATGAATCACAATTTTCTTAACCACAGATTCGACACGAATGCTTTTCGCTACGTGGTGGATCTTTATATTGATATTAACGTCGTTCTATACTGCGAACCTTACGGCGTTCCTCACGAAACCACAATTCACTTTGTCCATCAGTTCCTTGCAGGACATCGTCCAGAAAGAATACAGTTGGATCACCTATAAAGGCCGCACCGTAGATTTTCTTCTTTCTCAGGTGACGTTTCATTTGTATATTCCGTTCAACGTGGACTTAACATTATCGAGAGAAACAATGATCCGTAAATTATTCTTTCAGGATCATGACAACGATTTAAGTTTACTAAATGTTAGCAAACGGCAGGGGAAGGGATTCTTCGAATATGACGAACCATCGGAAGCTATACTGCAATCCGTAAGGACAAGTGCGTAGCGGCTACTGATCCCAATTCTAATCGATGCATGTTCACGTTTACGTAATTTTGTAGAAACAACGTTCATACTAACACGTTGCCTAAATTTCTGTCTTTCTTTAGAAACACTGTTTTTAGCAGAAGCCCATTACCTGCAAACACTAATATTCAAAGATTACCTAAACAAAACTCAAAATCCTTTGAAGCAAAGCCAGCGTTGCACCTACGTTATAATGCCTGGAAGCATATTGGACACGAATCGCGCATTCGGCTTTTCTCATGGTTCGGCCATCCGAAAGCCTTTAAACCAAATGTTAGTACTATGTCCAGAAATCTTATAACAGAGGGGAACAAATGCAAACAAAACGTTGAATCAATTCATTATTTGAACACAGGTTGATCAGATTGGTGGAGTCAGGTATCGTGCAACAAACGCAGGAGAAAGATCTTCCTCTCGCTGAGATTTGTCCTGTAGATCTTCGCTCGACCGAGAGGCAGCTTCGAAATACCGACCTTCTTTTGACCTATAAAGTTGTTGTAGCAGGGTATACGATTGCGGCGATTCTCTTCGTAACGGAAATTATATATGCGTTACTGGCAGGCTGGTTAAAACGTAAAAAGCGGAAAAACCTGCGTAACCCGCTCTCAATCGCAACAAGTACAACGAATCCCTCGGTTAAAGATTTTACACCTCATTTTGCACCTCCTAAACGCGTCCATTTCTTACATGATAATCCGACATCCCAAAAACTTGACGGAAATTCGCAGAACATCTCGAGGCCGGGAAAACAACAATTAATTAACGGAAGAAATTACTACGTGGTTGTAGACCGAGAAGGAGATCGAAGATTAATACCGATTAGAACACCTTCTGCTTTTCTATTTCAATATTCTGCTTAAACATGCGTAATATTGATACTGATAACAAACATTATATCATACTGTCAAATAAGTAGTCTATATACAATGTGTTTTTGTCTATTTACGAAAATATTTTGTTCAACAAATATGTAAACAGTGCTTGTTTACTTTTTCCTTCCTTTTTTAATTCTTTTCATCGAAACGTCGGTACGTTGAAACTTTTACACAAAATTACCATCTACGATCTAAGTATATAACAAAAAAGAAACAGTAGTTATGATAAATTAAAGAACAAAAGAAATATTTTTGCATAATGACCGTTCGGGGATTTATACAGCGCCAATTTGTACAGCGGCAGAACGCTCAAACTGTTAGCTAAAATCGATTGTCGGTAATTTGGCTAACAGTTTGTGCGTTTTGCCACTGCACCAATTGGCGCTGTACGGACCCTGATCGGAGCTTCATCTTTTCGCCACAAGAGGCGCCAAAGCACACGTGTATCTTCCCGTAACAATACATTTGGTATAAGCCTAGGGATTTTATTTTTTAAATAAATTCAATCCAGTTTGTTAAACATTTAATCAGCTACTGTATTTAATTAATTTCGATACAGTCATTTCTGTGATGGGTTAACGTAAAAGGATGCAGGTGTAATGTACAAGCTTTTCTGAGTAAAGCAATTTTTTATTTGAAGTTAATACTTTAGGAAATTCACCGCTAGATGCCTACTTGCTCTTTGTAATCGCTATTACGCTTGCGTAGAATCAGCTTCTGCGTTCCTTCAAGCTTCCTTTTCCGTCTGGATCTGAAAAAGGTTCGTTCAGTTTTTATTCGGTCGATTGTTATCCGTATTATTTACAAGAATCGTTGAATGTGACAAGGTTCACATATTTATTTCGAGTTGTTCGATGTTTTGCGATGCTATTTCTAACAATGTGTCTGGTATTTTTTCGTAACACAACACTTATGTTCCAGAACCAAAATGGTGCAGCGGCTTACTTATCGTCGACGTTTATCGTACAATACGAAAAGCAACAGGAGGCGCGTGTGAGTATTGTTTTGGATTTTAGAAGATAGGATTATTGCCATTATCAACTCGTGCCGTATCCATTATTATCAAGATATCAGTTTGTTTAGGATGGCTTTAGACTTTGCTGGCACCTAATGCTTTGAGGTTATGTTATTGTTTCTCCTTTAAACATTTTCCGTTGAATACATGGTTTTCGGTTGGAAACGGAAACGGTTATTATAATAAGCTGTAGATATTTGAAGTTCAGTAAATGATTTTCACAAGTTTCAGTTTTCTAAGAAAACTTTGTTTTTCAGTGTACGCACCCCTGGTGGAAAGTTGGTATACCAGTATCTTAAGAAACCCAAGAAGATCCCCAGATGTGGATTGTGCAAAGACAAACTGAGAGGAATCCAGCCGGCCAGACCAATGGAAAGGTCTAGAATGTGCAGACGTAAGAAGACAGTAAAACGCGTATACGGCGGTGTTCTTTGTCACAAATGCGTGAAGGAAAGGTATGATCACTTCTTGACGCTTTTCATTGACTCCTTCGATCGAGCTGACTACTTTATCTATATTACCTTTTTCAGAATCGTCCGTGCTTTCCTAATTGAAGAACAGAAGATTGTTATCAAATATATGAAAGCGCGTAACGCAAAAACGAAGGCGAAGTGATCGTTTGCTTTTTATTAATTAAATAAAATATTTAAAATCGATAGATCATGGTACCTTGTCCTTACAACTATAGGATTACCACAAAACCACTCAACCTTGCCCATTGTATGCCCTCCATCGTCGAACAGGCACACGCTATACTTGCTGCGAACGCACGATGTTCAAAGAGGTCTAAACGTCGTATGGACTTGTTTCTTCCAAGCATTTCTTCCATATATGTCGTACATGTGTATCGCGACTCGTCCATCTACATTTGTGCATTTTCCTGTTTGCAGGATCATACTTCGAAATGCGCATCTTGCGCCTATCTCGAGTCTTATAATGATGCAACCACGTACAACTTGTTATCTCGGGAACTTCTGCTCGCCGGTTCGGTTACCTTCGAATATTTCGAGAGCGAGAGATTTTTCGAATCGTGAAAGATCACAACCTGCAGAGGTTGCGGGATAAAAGCGTACCGTTCACTTTCCCAATCTAGTTAGAGCGAGTACACGTGCTCTGCATGGTAGAGGAATAAGAGACAAGTATTGTATTCTCCTTATGGTCAAGGAGTGCTTGGGAACCCGTCTGAGGGCGGCTTGACTCGCCAGCCTCGGTGCACTTAACAAATGCCTTATTTGCTGAATTACGAGTGTGCCTGTAGAAGGCGGACCGGTGTACAACGGTGCAGTTTCCATGCTGGCGCAGAAATCACCCAGGTGAGAACCATGCGAGTTTGTCACCTGAGAATGTGAACAGCGTGTTGGCTGTTAAGTACTTTCATTTCGCAAAACAACCTCCGTTCGCTATTCTTCGTGACGTGGATCGGTATATCACTCACACACACACATATATATATATATTTCCAAGATTTTTAATCTTGGGGAGGGATTAGTTTACTACATAATGACTAAAAAGTGGTTTTCAAAATTTGCAACTGGTTGGGATGATAAAAGGACTAAAAAATGATGTTTTCTCAACAATCGTAGTTTTTCACAACTTTCAACCGATAAAAAAGAAATCTCGAGATTTTGCAATGTTTAAACGTTTGTCAATACGCGAATCAAACATCGATCGCTTCGTATCGTAATCAACGCAAGGAAGTTTTGTCAGAATCGTATCTTTCGGAAACTGATATACTTTATACCGGTGTAGATTGGGGCCATTGCTGTTCGAAAGATTCGAATTCCGATCGTGAATTCACCCCATAAATGGTGTTTCACTCCCTGTTCGTTGGTCGCCTCTTGTTCATTTCGAGAATAAGAACTCGTAGAAGAGGCGTCCGCGGCAAGAGTAATAGCCAAAGGTACAAGGGACGTTGACGGTCGATAAGTAAAAAACCCCCAGACGAAAACCACCCTGCTCCGAATGCCGACACGGTCGAAGGTAGTCGGCCGTTTTCGAATTTTCGAGGAAACGTTTTTTGTCCACGGTCGACCATCCGTGTCGGAAATAATTGACGCGGTTGGTAGGCGATAGATATATGTTCGCGCGAGGCCACGTTTTCGTTTCGCTTCGATCGCCGCGAGCTATCTTTTCGATTTCATACATTGAGAGATCTCCGATGAAAGAAAATGATCGGAGGGACTTTGAACATTGTCGACAGGAATCGCGTCTGGATTGGTAATCGACTTGGGGAGTAATATGGAGTCGAGAGTAAGGTGGAGTCGTTGGCTGTTGACCGTTGGCTATGTCCAGTGGCACGTCGCGTATCGGAAGAACTGGTTTACGCACGAGATATGGCTAAACACGATCGATTCTAATTACGAAACTGATACAAGTTCGTGAGTGTACCTCGCGAAAATGCACGACGAACCAATTTGCTCAGAGCCGTGGTCGCCATGGTTTGCTGCGTGAATCTGTCGGTAGCAAAAAGCTGCTGCTCTCTGTTGCGCTCAATTTCCCGATTAGTCTGGGAAATGCAACAGTTTCGTAAGCTGGTAACGGATCGAACGGAACTGTAATCCATTTCCGGAAGTAGTGTTTAACGTAACGCTAAAACGCCGAGGATGATCTCGATCCGTTCCTCACGCTTGTGCAGCGGAATTCATTATGCAACGTGACAATTCGACGAATCATCGACAACAAGCGAATTGAAAAAAAAACGAAGAGCATAAACGATCCTAATTAAATGCGACAATCTTGTTCGAAGGTGGACCGATAATCAGTTTGGAGCAGCGTCTGAAGTTGACTATAATTACAACTATCCGGACGATAGCGCGAGGGTTGATCCGGCGTCCGAATGGAGGAATCGTCGCATCCACTATTATCGTGTTCGGTATCAGCGACAGCAAGGAACACGAATATCCGGAGGTATACACGCGAGGAGAGTGAGGAGAACGAGAATAAGAATGAGGCGAGAAGAAGGAGGATTGAGCGCGACTTCGAAACGACAAGGAAACCGCGGTGCGTCGGTAGCGGGTCACGAGATCGGTTCGCGTCGCGTTTAATTGACGGTTATAAAATGCATCGGGGGTAAGAGAGTGAGGGGTGTGGCGGGGGGGGGGAGTGGGCGACGGACGGAGACGAAGAGAGCGTGCAATCGAGAATAATTTGAAGCGAGCAAAAGCTCCGAGGAGGAGAGATGCGATACCGCGTGATTCCTATAATTTTCAGGGTTCGTGTTTGACAAAATAACAAGTGGGTGGGTGTCGGTTTTCACACCCGCGGCTCGGCGGGGCCTCTTCGGGGAATGTAAAAAAGGGCAGAACAGGAAACCGGTCCCGATGGATCTTTGTTACGCCGCGGCCCCCGCGTCCTCTCGTGCCTGCACGGCTCCCTGCCTCCCTACCTTCCTGTCTGTGCGCCTCGCCTCGTCTCGCCTTGCCTCTCTGAACAAGGACCAACCGATTCAGGATCGTAGCTAGCAAGTACTTAGCCCTCGTCCACGACCCAGCTAATTTTCTCGTTCGGAGCAAAGCGGTTGGAACACGATCAAAGCCGATTTCTCGCTAGAAAGGGAGAGACTGAACGAGCAATTATTTATGGTGGAGTTAAAGTTCAATGTGTACATATGTATAATAATTTGTCACAGTAGGCAGATAGGATAGGATAGGATATAGGATAGGACAGGACAGGACAGGATAGGTCATCGGTCCCTCAGCTCGCTTCCTTTTCTAGCGTCGAGGCCTGTTTCTCTCGGTCTCCGAATCACAGTCGGCGGGACCGCTTCGATCGAGCACCAGTGGCCCCAATCCACACCTGACTTTTAGCGATAAAAGCCAGCTCTAAAGATATCGTTATCCCGGTCGAGCGCACCACACGAGCCACGCTCCACGCTCGACTCGACCCGAGGAAAGGAAACAGTTATCGCGGCAGGTAGCCCGCTCTTACGCGCTTAATCGGGCGAATTCATTTCGTCCCGTGTCCTTGCCTCCTCTTATTTCGCTGTTAAACGTTGCCCAGGCTCCGATTTATGCCGTATCGGAATCATCGGTCGATCGTCGACCTCGGAGGCTCGCTACCGGGAGGAAAGCGTATTCTCTATTCTTTTCTCGTTTCCGATTAAAAGATGAGGATGAAGAGAATAAAACGAATAAAGGAACGGGCCAGGACAATGGCCTGGAAAGTCGATTACGAGGAGGCGCCACTTAAGAGCAACGCGGAAAGATCAAGGGTCAAAGGAGAGGGAAGTTTAAGAATTCCAAACGGATTCCTTAAGGAGAGTCCCGGCGCGGCGGCGGGTAATGGAATCTGAAATTTGCATAAGTAAACGGCGACGTAATCTCACGTGCCGGATTGCAGTAGTAGCAGCAGCAATAGAGGAGGACCAAGAGTTTCGGGAATCGGCGACAGTTCGCTCATGCCTAGCTCCCATGGTGAGGTCGAATAGGAGGAACGGCCGAGCGCACCGGTCTCGTCTCCCTCCACTAAATAGATGCAATTACGATCGATTATAGAATGCGTCGTCCTACCGACTAATCTTAACCGAGGAAGGTTTGAGCGACGCGCGACGTACACCGCTCGACCGTGTACACGCGACCGCGGCTGCAGCCTTTGACGAGACCAACAACTATTGCTCTTGTTCCGCTTTTCTGTCTCGCGAGTCGCGAGCCGTTTCACGCGTCCGCTCGCTAATATACCGAACACGTATTCGAAAGCTAATTCGAGGCAATTCGAGGCAAGTCCAAGTATTGTTCGGCCGAGGAAGCGTCCAGATCTGGGAAACACGTGTACGCGTAGATGCACGAGACGTGGGACGAGCGGAGACTCCTCGCAGATGTTGAAACTCGGATTTGGGATTATTCTGTGCCGAAACGCCAACGCCAACGCCACATGGGTTTCTCGGTCTCGACCGCGTCGAGTAACGAGTAAGCTGTGGTAGCTGAAACTATATGGAACTCGGACCGAAACCGTATCCAAAGGATAACTCGTTTCACCTCGCTTTAACTCGTTTCCAAGCGCGGTGGACCGTGTGGGACGGAGCGCGGGGTGTTGAAATTAGATGTGCACGAGCCTGGAGCAGATCTTGCGGTTGAATAGAAGCGAGGCTGATTCGGTCGGAGGGACCAGCGATCCTGGACCCGAAGCTACGAACGCCGCGGCACGTTCGGGCCCAGACGCGGATTTCGCTCTTTTGTGGCTCCGTACGACGTCGGGCCTCCGAATGAAATATACTTCCAGTTCGTACGGCCCTCGTAACTGGCGCCGGACGGATCGAGATTTCGGCTCCGGCAGGGCCGAGACCGTACTTACGTGCCGCTTCTCTCTCTCTCTCTCTCCCTCTCTCTCTCTCTCTCTCTCTCCCTCTCCCTCTCTCTCTCCTGTTCGTCTATCTTTCGTTGTCTCTCGGTTTCTCTCCGGTTCGAGTTTATTTTCTGGTTGGTCCGTTCGTCGGCCGGGGCGAGAACGCGTTAAAGTTAAACGATTCCCGAGACGAACCTATCGGCTTACGGCCACCCTAATCCACCGATCCCTACTTAGAAACGCCTTTCTAATTTCTCGTTGCTCTTTTACCCCGGCGTTACGTTTTCGAACGGTCCGACAAGACTCGGACGGCGTACTAATTTCGGCGGTGAATTCAAACAATTAGTTTCGACTTTAATTTCATATTACATGTATACGAGTTATACGAGGTTGTTAATATTCTGGATTTCCAAGTTCCAAGGAGTTGTCAATACTTGGACAAAAATGGTTTTGTTCGAATATGATAGTTGAAAAATTGAATATTTGCCATAAATTATTGTTTCTCGGATCATTGCACGTTGCAACGATACATCGTGGCGCGAAAAGTGGGAGACCGAGTCTTTTCCTTCCTTTCTTTCTTTCTTTCTTTCTTTCTTTCTATCGGCTCACAGGCTGTCTCCGAATGAAATATACTTGCTCCTCCCTCGAGAGCGATGCGATGCGAAACGAATGGATCGTGATCTTGGGCGCTCTCCGGACCCTCTCTTCTGGCTTCGCTTCTTCTCTTCTGGTCATTGTCGCGGTCGCGGCTCCTCGGAGCCAGGAATGCTCGGATCTCGGGTCTCGGGTCTCGGAACTCGAAACTCGGAACGTGACGGGGCGAGGCGAGGCGAGATCTCCGTCGCCCGCCGCTGCATAAACGAATAAGGGTTCGCAGAAAAGAACCGACCGATTCTAATCCGAAAATCCGGTTTCAAACACGCCGGATTGTCCTGCGCAGTCTTCTATTTTCGTTAACACGAGACTCGAGGTCCAGTCTCTGCTCCGGTGGGCCCGCGTCCACGACGACACCTACATATGTGAATACTTTTTCAGAAGTTTTCGGGATCGATAGCGCCGACCGATCCGACGAAGCTGTCAAATTAATGGAGCCGAAGGCAACCAGGGTGTCATGACGAGGTTCACGGTGTACGATATCGCGATAACTATTCAAGCTGCTTTATCTTATTCCCGTAGTTCTTCTCTAGTAAGCGCACGTGTGCCGCTCTCTTCCGCTAATTTTACGTAGGTGTCAACGCGCGATAACGAGGCGAACGCACGTGGCGGTCACTTTTGTCCGAAGCGAAGCTTTTTTTATCGCATACTACGACACCGAGTCGACGGGCCCGTCTTCGTATATATACCCCCTCGCGATAGTAGGTTGCGTGGAAGGCATTCGATTCGAACGCGGATGCGGATGCGGATACGGATACGGATCGAAAGAGACGAGCAAAACATTCATTTTCTGCTTGTTCCTTTTCACAACGCTTCTCTTCTGTCCTCGCCGAGATAAGGCGGATAACGTTGACTTTTGCCGGTACACGGAGAGTACACGCGCGTCTGCTCGCCCCCGACAGCAATTAACCAGACGATGCGGCGACTATTTCTAGCAATTAGCAACAGGCAGTTAGTCGGCTCGGGGAAGGAGCATCCTTTGTTCACCTCAACTCCGTCCATTTGTATTCCCGCGACGCGATTCGCACGAACAGAAATTGCGATCGTTCTTGCGACGCCCGAATCGAGATGCCGGGATGTCCGCCGGCTTCGAAGAAGTTAGGTTTCTTCGTTGTAAACAAATCTGACCTATATATGTATATATATATATATAATTACTCCTCTACCGGCGGTTGGAGGGGTTAATTGACCCGTTGATTAGTTTTCTCGCCGAGAAGCGACATTGATCGGACGTCGCCAGCTGTAACCCACGTTTGCAATCGTTCGCACATACGATCTAGAGAATCTAGAATTTCGTCGATGCAGAGACGAATCCAGCAACGACTGCCATCGATTGAGAACATAGAATTGTAGAAAGTCGAGGGATGCTCGATTCGAGCGATCGAGCACACGCCCCGTTGGACAGGAGAGATCGCTCCGCTCGCCGCACCGACGCGGCACGGCACGTACCGCATACGCTGGAAGACGATGTTGAACTGCGACGCGATTCCATAAAAGCGTCGGGAATCATTTCTAAAAATATAATGATCGACATCCTTGCGCGAGCGAGCCGACTGGCGCGCCGCGAATCAATCTACGGAGTCTAGATCGGTGAATCTTGCAGTTGGCCGGATGGAAGAGGCGAGATCGCGCGCGTAACAGGGACAGGAGGCAGACGAGAGGCAGACAGGCGACAGATTCCCTACTCGCGCAGAGCGATGGTCCAAGCAACTGATCATGGTTCGCCGGAGCAGAGAATCGGTCGAAGCCTCGCGCACCACTTTTCCTGTGCACAATATGCCTTTGTCCCGAGAAGGGAACAGGCTTCGTTAATGGCTATTCGATTACGATCCACAGTGGTCGCTCTGTGGCTGTTACTTTTTACATTCCGCGGGAGTATCGTTTTCTCGCAACCTTTCCCTGGATATCTTTTTACGATCGCTGAAAACGGAGATGAACGGATGAATGGACCGATTTGCTCGCGACCGCGACAACGGTCACGGTGCGAACAATGATGCGAAGGCTAAATCGATTTCAATTTCAATCGTTTTCGAGGGTCGGACCAATGTTGGTTTGCGAGTGGAACGATCGCGGAACGTCGTGGCTCGTGGCGTGGCTTCCGTGTCGAAAGTTTCGAGTCGAACACGCTAGGTTAGCAATTAACCGGTAATCCGATATCGACAGTAGTACCGGAGTGGCGGAGAATGTAACGAAGCGCGACGCGTACCGCTAACCGCATACGAGAGCCAGTTACAAACGGTCGCGCGAACTCGCGCGGAGCTTCGCGCGTAAACGCACGCTCGGCGTGTTAATGTTTCAAAGCGCAGCGTGACGCGCGCCCCCGTCGCGTGCATGCACGCCGACCGACACTCCGGGCGCACGACTCTCGATTCTCGATCGGCCTGCCCTGGCCTGGCCTGGCCTGGCCGCCTGCTCGATCGGTTCTCCTTCGGCTCTCGTTCGCTTCGATCGCCGAAACGGCGCCGTTCAAGTGCAAATGCACCACTTTCGAAACACACGGCACCGCCTTTCTCTCAGATACTTCTCTTTTCTGCTACTCTCTCTCTCTCTCTCTCTCTCTCTCTCTCTCTCTCTCTCTCTCTCTCTCTCTCTCTCTCTCTCTCTCTCGCACTCTCTGACTGTCTCATTCTCTCTCAGTCTTAATTACAATTAGTCACCCACGTAAGCGATGCTCGAACATCAACGACTCCAAAGCCTCTCGTCGCGATCTCAATGTTAATTGCAACAGCTTCGCCGCTTGTTTTTTAATTCCGATCGGATCATTATCAGTTACCGAGGAAACACGTACGCGCCGGAAGGTTTCATTATATCTTTCCTGCTCGTTTCCTTCGCTTTACAGCGAGTATACGCATGATACAATCGTGTCTCGATAAGCGCAAGCGCTTATCCATTTGGATCGCAACCTCGCGTGGGATCCGGACCAGTGATTTCCTCGCGTCGATAGTGAAAGAACTGCGCGCGGTTGTAGGAAAAAGGAGGATTCGTTCGGACGTTTCGAGAATCGAGGAGGTCCCCCGGACCCACTGTCCTCGTGCGCCCGATTCTCGGAAGAAGAAAATTCACGATTCTAGCCGGGTTCTAGTTTCCGCGATGACGTGCCACGCATAGACATTCGCGGCTTTCCAAGGAGCCGCTCTCCTCCGACCCTCTCCGTGGCTTCTCTCCGCTCGTTTTGCAGCATCGATGCGAACTGCGAGCGCTTCGCGAGCGCCTTGCGAATATGTCCGACAACAGAGAACATAGAGCGAAGTACGAGGGGAAGAGAGAAGCCAAGAGATCTTTCTCTCTGGGACCGTGGTCGTCGCGTCGCCCCGCGTCGCGTCGCGGCACGTTGGCGCCCGTAGGGCGCCTTCGCACACTCCCCGCAAGCCGCTGGCTGCTAGCCGCTAGCTGCTAGCCGCTAGCGTAGCTGACGGCCCAGGGATCTCAGTTTCTCATTGTCAGGGATGTAGCCTCGATCGAAATCGAGCTTCTGCGAGCCCCGTCTTTGAACAGACCTAGATCAGAGCCTTTATCAAGTATATCTACAACTCGATGCATCCTGGACAATGAATTGTTTCGCAGATTTTACTCGGCTCGGGACCAGACGCCGTGTTACGGATCACAAATGTTTTACATATGCAACCGCGTACGCAACCAAGAAGACAATGACTAGAACAAATTAAGAGGGCGGATCTTTGAAACTTCCGCTTATCAAATGGAAAGTTGAATATCGAGAATCGCCGATCGAACTGCTCTCCACCGACTAATTGTTCGTCCGCACGGCTAGATCTCCTCAGTGGTCTCGCCCACCTCGCTCGCAGTCCCGCAGATATTGGTGCACGGATGGTTGCAAGCACTTAGGATCAAGGGGTCGCGGATCGGAATCGTGCTATCGTACACACGTGACGTATACGTGTGACATTTGCAATATAGTACATGTATCTCAATAGAGTGTACGCTTATTGCGAGACTTTCGGTTTTCGAGGAACTCGGTCGTGGTCGCGGTCGCAGTCACAGACGCGGATAAGGTTCCGCTCTCGCAATTCATCGGAACGGCTCGAAGTATGCGTTCATCTCGATCTCGATCGTAGTTCGATCGGGATACCATGAATCGGAGATACAGAGTTGATACGTGCCGTGGCGTGGCGTGGCACGTTACCGTGTGCGTGTATGTCTTTCTCGCTTCCTCCCCGTCTTTATATAGATTACACAGAGGATCGGGCTCGGCGATCCTTGTCTCAGAGCCGAGTCGGCGCGAAGCGTTCCGCCAGAAAACGGTGAATCCCCACCCGTGGCAAACCGGAGACCGACCAAGTCGAGCGGCCTGCGCTCTGCTGCTTGCTACCGCTGCCACTGTCTCTGCCGCTGCCTCTGCCTCTGCCTCTGTCTCTGCCTCTGCCTCTGCCTCTGATGCCGACGCTGACTGTTCTACGTCACAGTGAAGTATGTGCTCTCGAGTGTAGAAAATGGCTGCGCACTCCGCTACCCCGGGTCGGCGCGGATGTAAATACGGCCTGTGGATCGGCCTGGGAGTGTTTATCGCGAGACTCGTCGGTGGTGAGTAGATCAGTGGCTGATTTCCTCGTGGCCGCACGAGCAAACGCGATCAAACGTGATCAAACGCGAACACGGCCGTGTGTATTGTGCGGTACACAACGAACGAATCGATCGGATGCGGATTCTCGACCCGATTCGCTGTCTTCTGGTGCTAGCTCCGGTGCTCTTGGACTGCCCTTTGACTGCTCCTCCAACTGCTCCTTCGGCTGCTTCTTCGGCCGATCTGTCTCCTCTCCGACTCTGCCCGTCTTTTGCCGCACAGATGTCCAGTGTCCCGCTGATCTCTTTCTCTCGCTTCGTCGATTCATCGATTCGTCACAGGTCCTCCTGAGGGAGAGAGAAAGCGAGATAGATAAATAGAGAGAAAGAGAGAGAGAGAGAGAGAGAGAGAGAGAGAGAAAGACAGACACCAGGCTATCCTCGATGGAATATCGTCGTCGTTTGTCCGCACTATCTGCAAAAGATCTGAAGCGACCTCAATCGTGCCTTCGAGTCTCCGAATCTTCGCTGCAGACCAGTGCAAAACCTGGGTGATCCTTTAACGTGACACTTTCTGTGAATAGAGCCAGTTTTCTCCGTGAAAAGGCGGGTTCCGTCTCCATTGTCGCATGATCGGTATGTTCTCGCGAATGGAATTCCATTGCCAAACGCATCCGCGTCTTTGCTATTCCATTTTTCTATTTTTTTCTCGTTTTCCCTCGCCTCGGAGAGACCAGAAGAAAAGGAGCGTGTTCGTTCTGAAACAAGAGAGAAAGAGCGAGAACGGAAGAGTGGGGAAGAGCGAGAACGAGCAAAAGAGAAAGACGAAGAGAGGTTAGACGCTAAGGTTAGGCACTGAAATACCAGTACCAGTGGTGCTGGGAGTCTCGCTGTTTCTGATGCCTCGAGAAGTCTCAGTCCCGGCCGCTGTGCTGATTCGCTCCCTGTGTTCCGACCTTTTTCCGTTTTTCTTCGTTTTTTCTGTAACCAGCCCAAAGAGAACTACATAGTCGCGGCATCGTTCGCAACATCCCCACGGATTAATTTTAGCTACGCTTAAAGTCGCTTTCTCAAAAAACGACCGATCTCGTCCAATCAAATCCTTGCAATTCTTCTTAACGAATTTGCGTTGATTCCCTATCTCTGGTATTTCTTCTCGTGAAATCGTGCTCGCCGATATATTGTTCTCCGCTCGATGAGACAACGAGGAAAACAAATAGTAAAACTATTTGAATCCATGCACGTGGTTCGGCCTGCAAGGAATGCAGTTTGACGCTGATTTACGGTAGCAGTTGGTCTACCGCTGTAACGAGTACGAAATGTTACCATTTTCTTTATTGGTCGATGACAATCGAAATCGTGAGCTGTTCTCACAAGCATCGTTTTAATACGAGGCAGCAACAATGCCGGTGTTTCAGACCGTGTCACATGACAACTCCATATGGTGATTGGTCTACTTCTATGTACACAGAGCTCGTGACTGTGATCTAGACGTTCGATCTACGATACCGAATGCATCGAATCGTAAAGAACATTAATTGACTGGTGGAACAGACAGTATTTCCGACGGTGAGAGAATGAGGGGGCGGCTGGGGGGAGGGGAGCGTCGAACGCGAATCTGTTCGCAGCTTCCAACTTTATTGACGAACAACCTGCCTCTTTCTGCTAACGAGTTCCCCTAGAGAATCGCGACAACGAGTGACGGTAGGATTGGATTACAGTCGACTGATTGTCCTTCCACGAAAACTATGCTGGTAATATTGTTACGCGTACACGCAAAGTCGTTTTCACCGCGGTTCTCGGATGCGTTATTCATCGCACGCAAATGCAACCTGCAATTACACTCGATGTATGCGCCAGCCAAAAACGTATATCGTCCTGAACCACGCTCTGCAGCCATCGTGCACTTTAATTTCCGTCACCGAACTAGTAGGGTATGTTGGAGGACAATTGGACAAAATGTACTGTAAACCGTATTCTGATAGCTGCTAATAACCATTAAAAAACAGTCCACTTTTTCTGCGGGCGATGCGTCTTCAAACATGCGGTCTCCACCACTAGTAACAATTCTATTTATGCACAACTGTTAAATTATTTATGTAAACCAAAGGGTATCTCATCCATAAATAAATTAACAAATAAATAATGACAATAATAATGAAAATTTCGATCACGATTTGGAACAGAAAAATTGGTGGGTTCCGTTTGTATGATTGCGAGTTGTTCTGGTGGTTGGCAGTCTGCCCGCGAACACGCCACGATAAATACAGTAAATATTCATTGACCAAATTGCTGAACGGGCCGAACTCGGTTGACAAATGCTCCAACACTTTGAAGCAAGTGCCTTCTCCTCCCGCTTGAGTCAGTTTACCGGTCCGAAACGGTCGGTTAATTGGCTGTTCGAGCGCTCTTTCGATCACGAAGGACCGTGCTCTTCTCTTTCCTTTCCTCTCCTCTCCAATTCTCGTGGTATAAGAACAGGTGCAGCGTCCTATTTCCCGAGTTCCAAGCACTCCATTCTCTTGATCGTCGTGAAATTTAGATTTAATTATCAGGCTACCGAGAGCGATCTCAGCAATTACAACGATCGCTCGCGTTTACTCTAAAATGCGGTTCAAGGATTCGTTTCCAATGTAAAATTTTTAGAATTCTCGACCTGATGTATTTGTTGGACGTGGAACTATGTGTCAAGCTTTAATGTCCGCTTGATTTTGTAACGAACGAGTCGTGCAGTACCGATTCCCTGGAGGTTGTAGGTGTGGAACACTAACTTATCGCTGATATTGCTCTTTGCCACGCTGATAAGCAGCGTGTCTGGTTGTAACGCAGCGACGTGCGATTCATTGAATCCTTCTCACGAGATTACGACCGACTACGCGATTGTTTCGCTAAAAACTATTGGTACGACGCGACCACCCTATTACGCGCTTACGCTTGTTCGACGTTAGGTATCCTCTTCGTTTCGCGTTCTCTTTCGCAAAAAGAAACGTGATCGTCTCATCTTGTCTCGTCTCCTACACAGTTGTTTCCTTTCCTCCTTCCCCGGTTCATTTTTCCCGCTGCAACGTGTCGTGTCCTTCGTTACACGCCGAGTGCAGCTGTAGAGTTCTATTAGCGACCGCGGGTGAATTCTCTACGATGCGCTGCTTCTGCATCGAACAATTTAATTCATTGACGGAACATCATCGATGGAAAAGTACATGACGGTCGTGTAGTTTCCGTTTGATCTCTCGAGATATTGCCTGCCGAACCAGGGTACACATAGATTCGAAATGTCGAGATCAAATAAAATCATTCCTTCGCTACCGGTAGATCCTACGACTCTTTCTTACAAGAGTGATTATTTATAATTATTACACCCGCGAATCACTTTCTTCCAAAGTTTGATTAGACTTTATCTCTTTTAGAAGTTCACTCATTTCTTACCTTAGCTAAAGCTTAGTAAAATCCTCAGTCTACATCCATGTCTACATCCTGCATATATGTGTATGTGTCTGCCTTATTTATAGTTTTAGTTATAATTGTAACTCTGTTTCTTCCTTCTTTGTACTGCATTTCTCACTCTTTTGCTTTTCATCTGTAACATTTATCGATCCCATATATTTTTTTCTATTTGTATTGTTATTGTCATTTGTTACTCTCTATTTGTTGTGTTCTGTATAACAAAGGGATAATCTAATCTAATCTAATCTAATTTAATCTAGACGCGTTGTCTGGTTAGACTGATCTACCCTACTTTGCGGGATAACAAATGAGAGTCGTCCTCGATGTTTGAAAGGCATACCTCGTCTCGTTGAGAAAACGATGGAAAATCGTGTAACCGTGTAAACGGCGCGGCGATTTCCGTGTACTGCGATCGGGTGGCCGCTTCGGGCCAAGAAAACTTTGATTCAAGGACTGATAATTGATTCTTGAAATGTGCCTGTAATCGGGACATGTGGAACATATCTGTCGAGTCCAAACAATTATCATGCCTCGTCTCGGTATCTGTTTGTCAAGAAAGTATTTTTCTGTCGTTGTAGAATGGTATCTTTCTACGTTCGAGATTGAAAGTGACACTCGGTGCCGTTCGGGTCACAGAGAGAAAGAGAGAGAAAGGTGAAGAGAATACGTGGAACGGGTTCAGCATGCATGGAGCATCGATCCATCATCCAGATATTCGGGGATATAAATAGAGCGGTCACCGTAAAATAGACGCGAGAGAGTAATTCCGCGACAGAAAATAAGCGGTCTTCCCAGTCGCTCCCATGCTTCATCTTCCTGTTCCTCCATTCCGTTCCGACTTCGATTCCCACGTTTTCTGATTAAAAAATTACTCGATCTCGATAAACTAACCTTTTCCGTTTTTTGTAACTGATTTCACAGTTGAATTTCTATTCGTAAGTCGATCTCGCCTCGGTGTTTCCGCTCTCCTAGACCGTTCTGTTACTGACCCGCGGACGAACAGGAATATGATGGCAGCGATTCCTAAAACATTTCATTTCACATTCAAACACTCTCCGCAGCATGCATCATAAATTTTGTACTCTTTGTTTACTTGTACGACGTGCTTCCTCCTCATTTTTGCGCATGGTAGATAACCTTAAACCATATTTGCTCGTTCCATCGTGCAAATTCGGGTATCGATCTTCCATCTATGATAGCGTAAGCGTATCAGATCGAATATGTCGTGTTGTATCATGTATCAGTCTCTGTATCAGCGTCCGAAAGAAGATGAGAAAAAAATCGAGGCGCGAACAATGGTTTTCTGACATGAACGCACAGGACACGTTTATGACCTACGTGTATGCAGTTATGCATATGCTTGGAGCTTGGAAATCGTTGGAGACTCACTTTCTGTGGAAGAAGCGTGGCATAGAAACGTGCACCAGTTTCAAGGCGCTTCAAAAATCGATCTTTATATCATCGACCTCGATCGCTCTTACATTCGACTTTGCAATCATGACGCATTCAGTTATCGACTCCTCTATTGTAATGTAAACTTGATTGTTTGATATTGTAATCGTGATACATACACCTTTGAATTATTTCTTCGATCCCATGCTTCTTCGAGATTGCAAATTGATTTTTATAGAAAATTTCGAAAGATGGAGAAAATGTGTTCGCCTCAAGATTAATTTACGCATTTGCGCGTGCGTATACATAACAGATTTCTGTTGGTTGCAACTTGCAAGGGGCGCACCTTCCACTTATTTGTTGCAGCAGCCAGCAGCTCGTGTCGTAGAACGCAATGGCCGTCCGCCTACGCGACACGTCGTAACTTGTCGAGCAACCTCCTCCCGAATCCGCCCAGTATAACTAAGCTTTCCACTGGGCGTCGTTAATCGTTCGGTTGCTTATCTCGCGCAAATTTTTCTCGTCGTCGTTCGTTTAATCTGTCTTCACCTGTCTTCGCCGTATTCTTGCTGTCAAGATACACCGTTATTTTTCAGTGTTTTTGTTTACTTTCATATAACCTCAAAGATGCAACACCGTTCGTTACGCGTTACCGTTCGAACAGTTACACCATAAAGACGAATTCGGAGATGGCGGCAGGTGGTCTGTGCCCAAATCGTCTTCATTTTATTCGGAAGTTCCGGATAGTTCCGAGGTAATCAAAATAATCGTGTATTTCGTTTTTCAGCTGTGGGGATTACGTGTTACTGCGAAGGACAATGCCCGGACAATCGACAGAATGGGACTTGCGAAGGAAGGCCCGGAGGACATTGTTTTAGTGCGGTAGAAGAAGTTTGGGACGCGGATGCAGGGGAATTCGTGCCGGAATGGTCGTTCGGCTGTTTACCACCGGACGAACAAGGCTTCATGCAATGCAAAGGATATCTTGTGCCTAACTTGCAAGGGAAAAGCATAATATGTTGCAACAAAAGTGCCCTGTGTAACAAGGACATATTTCCCGAATACAAACCTAGGCCTACAACAGCACCTAATCCTATGGCTATAGCATCCGGCGCGCCACTTATAATATTGGCTACCATACTGTCTCTATGTTTAATGATAATTTCAATAGCTATGGTTATTATATACCATAGGTACCGAAGGAAAGAGAGAGGTCCTTGCCTAGTACCTTCTCAGGGCACCCTTAAAGACTTTATAGACCAGAGCAGTGGTTCTGGATCAGGGTTACCCCTGTTAGTACAACGGACAATTGCTAAACAGTTGGCATTGTCTCAGTGCGTTGGAAAAGGACGGTACGGTGAAGTATGGCTAGCAAGATGGAGAGGAGAGAAAGTAGCAGTCAAAGTATTCTTCACATTGGAGGAAGCATCTTGGTTCAGGGAAACCGAGATCTATCAAACTGTGTTGATGAGGCACGACAATATTTTAGGATTCATTGCAGCTGACATCAAAGGAACAGGATCCTGGACACAAATGTTACTGATCACAGATTACCATGAAAGGGGATCGCTACACGATTACTTGCAAACCACAGTCCTAGATCATCCTAGTCTCTTAGCAATTTGTCATTCGATCGCATCAGGAATTGCTCATCTACATACGGAAATCTTTGGCACACGTGGAAAACCTGCGATAGCGCATAGGGATATCAAAAGTAGAAATATTTTAGTGAAGAGGAGCGGCGAATGTGCAATCGCTGATTTCGGTTTGGCTGTCAGGTATATAAGGTAAGGGTTTGAAGAATAAAAATTCATTAAAGAAACGTCCGTGCGACAGATATTAGAATTGGAAAATTTTGCTTACAGTGAAAGCGGAGAAATAGACATTGCTCCTAACACGCGAGTAGGCACTCGCCGATACATGGCTCCGGAAGTCTTGGACGAAACGTTGAATACATCCTCGTTCGATGCCTTCAAAATGGCAGACATGTATTCTGTGGGTCTTGTGTTGTGGGAAGCGTGTAGAAGATGCGTGACCGGTGGTAAAACTTCTGTGGTGGAACCGTACGCCCTGCCTTATCACGACGTTGTTCCGAGTGATCCAGACTTTGAGGATATGCGGTTAGCAGTATGTGTAAAACGATTACGTCCGGTGATACCAGCGCGATGGGAGAATGATCCTGTAAGCAAGAAAGTAATCGCTTCCGTTTAAGGATTTCGTGGTAGAAGGGAAATATTAAAACTTCGATGTCTATTTTTTGTTTCAGATCCTTTTTGCTCTCAGCAAACTTATGGCCGAGTGTTGGCATGCAAATCCTGCCGTTCGTTTAACAGCGTTACGCGTCAAAAAGACAATGTCGAAATTGCATATTGACAATACCATCAAGATCGTGTAGTGTACAACGATTTTTCTTCAAACTCTTTACTTCACATTTCATGGTTAAAAAGAAACTGTCCCCTTGTAAATAGAACCCCGGTGTACATAGGTTTATTAACAGACTGCAAGCCTGAAGACTGAGTATTAAGATTTACATATACTTGATGACGTATGAATGTAGAGATTGGTGTGATCAGTGGGTGATTACGAACGTAATTATGAATGAGTCCACGTTGTCTATGTATATTTTTTGTTTTTATGTGAAACGCGACAAAATGCGATAGCGTCAAATCTGGTTTGACGTGCTTCACTGTGTTGAAGTTTGTTGAATATGTAATCGAGGATAGTTACTACTTAGAAAAGATAATACTGTTTGGCAGAAAAAATGTCCCGAGTTCTAGACGCGTGTGAGCTTAAAAAGAGACATTAAAGTAAGTTTAGCGAACAACGGCAGATATTTCAATTCTAGAAGGGAGGGTGAATGCCACTTTGCTAATAGCATTTACTAAATCTATACTAATATTATGAGATTTTTATATTCATTCGCATTCAAGTCCTCGTCATTACGAAACCATGCTAATTTACATTTATATGTCTCTATACAATTATTGACGAGACATTTTGCAGGATACATATAATTTTATATCTTCAGAAATTCAATACATATATAGACACAAGGAATGTTTTTGAATGTTGGTATTCCGAATATTCTGTTACTGTTGTTTGGAATACTCGATAAAATTTACTTGGAATTTTTTTACGGAATTTATTTAATTTCCATCCTACGTCCATAAATTTGATACGCTTGTTTCAAAATTACTTTCAAAGTTAAAAATTATATATTCTTTTAAATGTTATTTTCAGCTATCACTGGCTCTCTCGATTACTGTGTCTAATGCATAACCCTGTATTATCTGTACAGTATGTAATTTATGTTTTTAATTTGTACAAATGAAATATGTTAATTATTTGGCTTTTAGAACGATGTTAACTATACTGTCGATTGTCCAGATTATAAACGATTTTGTTTTCAAGATCATTAGATTTGTCACAACTCCCTACAAATTTACTATATTCGATGCAATCCGAATTACTTCTTTTCAGTATATAATGATTATGATGCATATCCGTAAATTACGAACGATATACGGATATACAACAGAATATCTTGACAACATTGTTGTTGTAACAATAAATTAGGTCTCTAGACTTTGCAAAATTGACTCGAAATCGTTACGTTGTATGTACGACTTCTATGCAATTATACGACAGGAGTCACTGTTAAATAGTGTCGTAGTTCTTTAGAAAAATGAATTGTAAACATATTACAAAATTGTAGTTAATAGCTAGTTGATTGAAAATAATGAAAGTTATATTTTTAACAAGTATTAAACATTATCTTTTTCTAGACATATTTTTATTTATTATTACATATTATAAAGCACTATCGTTACTGTTTTTTAAGCGGTTACCTAAAAATTACTGGACATCCGCTGTATATGTATATAATGCTGTTTATACAATATTTCTGCGAATATGTAACAATATTCATATACGTTAAGGGATTTTATTTTTTCTTACGTAGAATTTATTGTAGACGATTCGCATAAATAAAAGAGAAACATACGTGCATATATATGTTTGTACATTTTATGTACTATGTATCTATGTATGTATAAGATAGTCGCTGGGAACCAATGAAATTTTTAGCACGAACAAGATCGATATGAACATATGTACGTATTTTTTATAAATTACAAACAATAAGTTTGTGAAAAGTATTAATCAAAAGATTCGCATTTTTTGCAAAAGTAAACTTTTTAGCTGGTATAATTTGTACACATATGTACAGTCAGAAAAATGTAGAGCACCGATGCGGGACATCGTGGGTCATAGGTAAAACCAGAAGGGGAGAGTCGACCATTTTTACCAAATGCATCGCTAATCACTAGAATCGTAAACATGTCACAGTTTAGTATATATGTAATGTATTCTTCTCCTCTTTCTTTATATGTTTTCGTCTTTGGGAATTGAACGTTTAATTAAATATTTGTCACTTAATTAATTTCCACGCTGTCCTTCACGTACATATTTGTTTTTTAGGCTCTACGAAATAGCTTAACATCGATATGTATCTGCCTGCATATATGTACAACCTAAAAATCGTAGAAAGTTTCTATCGTATCGGTTGGCGACACTGACGTCAAATCGGAAGCATGTCGACATCGGAGGAAGGGACGCCGACGCCGCTTTCCACTACCCAGTACTCAGTATCCAGTCTGTTGCGGTCCGCCATTTTTTACTTCGGGAAGCGTGTGATTTCGTGTCGTGTTTTATCGCGTTGTTTTACGGAAATACTGACTTGGTAAGTATTTAAACATTACTAATACGTCTCTCATATAACGAGCTATCATTTCGATGTAATAGACGCGATTAAACCAGCATCCACATTCTAGAATTTGCTACGGCATTTCTACGTCGATATGCAGAGTATTCGAGGCACGCCATTTCGCGTCGCTTAGCTTTCTGAAAAGAAACATGTTTTGTAGTTCATTCTGTTTCTAGCCGCTTGCAAGCAGTGATCAGCATTCGTTCGTATGGGATAAACGATGTTCAATCGATCTATACGATCAACGAATTAAACAATATTTTTTGTTATTCTATGCGAATACGTACGCGTGTATGTATATATGTACATTTTTCATTGTTATACGTAAGCGAGAACTAGAAAACTTGATTTTCGAGCGGCCTTGTAATTTTCCACGCTAGTTTTGCTATCCGTAGTTCTAACGTACATAATTTGAAAAATACATCGATATGCTGCTATCTTGCAAGTGGAGATGCAATCTGTACATGTATATCTATAAACTTTGTACTTATTTGTAACATTCCTGCATTGCGTATCTTTTTCTTGGCTGTGAATAATACATAATTTTGCAACGCACCGGCAACCTTCCAATTGTATCTAGCTCTCATTGAATATGAACTACATTTCGAATAATGCTCTAACGTTTACGTTAATCTGCGACCACAAAAAATTTCGACTCAGAAATTTCCAACAATTTGTAATCTGTTTTATAGGTAAATTGTTTAGTCGTATCTTGTCAAGTATCGTTTCACGATTCGTTAGTAAATGTTATCTGAACGCCGGCGTCGGTCAGGATGACGACAGCAAACGCGTTCACTAGGTCTTATAATATTTATATGCGGGCTACTGTTTCGTTGCAATTCCAAAATTTGAGCAGATTCGATTAAAGAGTAACGAACGTTATGTATTGTCCAAGTCTGGAAGAAGACAGATTCCCGCCCGATTGTATTAATGGCGTGCGAGGTCCGATAGGTATGTGAAGAAAATCGGAAATGATTAACTCTATGAAAGTTTCTTCGTATCTTTTGCGAAAATATTTTCCCATTTTGAATTTCAAAGACCGTTCAAATTTACATGTAGTTAAGCAGTTAAAAAGACACGTTTGTTGCATACAGGACACATTTTGATAGATTCAGGATCGGCTTCGGCTTCGTGTTCACCTTTGGTTCTTGTTAATACTCGTTGGCGTTGCATGATGGCGCTCGTGGTAGCTGCGGCTACTGTTGTCGCCACAGTCTGCGCAGGCGGACGCGGTGAGACGCCATTACTAGATTGCGTTCTCTTGTGTAAAGTTGCGCGTGTGCGACGAGCATATCGTTCAGGTCCGCGAGAAATCGTCGATTAAAAAGTCGTTTCGGTACGATAATATTCGGTGAGTGCTGTGGAAGAGAGCCTGGTGCGTGAATCGGAAGTGTGCGGGTATCGGTCCCCAGGGAAAACTTGATCGCCACACATTTGATAGAATTCGTGCGCCATTTCGACAAGGTCGGTACGCTCACTATACTGCGTGCTTTCGCGGCGTACCGAATGTTCGCGTTCCAAATGCGCGTTTTCCTCGTTTTGTGGAACTCGAAACCGTGGAATTCATGTTCCGACGGAACACGAACGTTGTTCGAGCTTCAATTTTTCACGAAAGTATCGGCTTGCGTGTCTAATATCGAGGGATAATCCGGCGACCTTCGAAATTCGAAAACTTAGATCGTTAGCAAAATGGTGGAAGGAAGCGCTAGAGGGGGGACCTAAACAATCACCGCGTCGCCATCGGACATCGCGAATTCACTCGTTTCTCGGGTTCTCGACGAGCATTATATTTTCGTGGACAAATTTTTCGGGTTTAGCGTTACCGTTTATGGTCTACGCGTACGCGTTCGTATGCGAAACGTATGTTACGCTGCGACGTAATTAATGCTACAATGAAACGAAGTAGAAGTATGTGCGTAGTAGTAATAGTAGTAGTATAGTTCCTCGTTCCGTCCGGTGGTTTGGTCAGAGTCTAGGGATTCATTTTTTTGCTTCGTTTCTTTTGACGCGTTATCTCATTAAAGTCGTAGCACGAGTTGGTAATGAATAATATACGATATATTTTGTTTCCTGAAATTAGGTTCTAGAACGAGCCGAAAATGCCGGGTTTTAGTAGCGTTGGCACATTTAAGATCTTCATCGGTAATTTAGCCGACAAGACGTCGAATGCTGACATTAAACCGTTATTTGAAAAATACGGGAAGGTCATAGAATGCGACGTGGTCAAAAACTATGGATTTGTGGTAAGTGTTTTTGTATTCAAGTTGCTTCGTTCATTGATTTATATTTGTTTACCCTTGCTCTTGCTATTTCGATGAAAACGAGGTTCATAGATATCCGTATATCAACGAACCGTGGAGATATCGCGTGTTTAATCGAGAACCGTATGTGTTATTCTTGCAACAGCATATGGAGAACGAAGAAGCAGGTAGGAACGCGATACAGAATCTGAACGGTCACGTGGTTCACGGGCAACCGATCAAATGCGAGGCTGCAAAGAGTCGCAAGGGACCGAATACTCCCACGACCAAAATCTTTGTCGGCAATCTCACAGACAACACGAAGGCGCCGCAAGTGCGCGAACTTTTCGCCAAGTACGGCACAGTTGTAGAGTGCGATATCGTGAGAAATTACGGGTTCGTCCATCTAGAAGCAACAGGTGACGTCAATGACGCCATCAAGGAGTTGAACGGACAGATGGTGGACGGGCAACCGATGAAGGTTCAAATCTCAACCAGCAGAGTACGTCAGAGGCCAGGAATGGGTGATCCGGAACAATGCTACCGCTGCGGTCGCGGCGGTCACTGGTCCAAGGAGTGCCCCAAGGGAGGAATGGGAGGAGGACCGGATAGGAATGGATACAGAGAACGAATGTTTGGACGCGACCCGTATCCTCCACCGCCGCCACCACCGTTCCTTCGGGACCGGCTGATGGGTGGTGGCCGCTTTGGAGTAAGTACTTCTGTTCGTTTACCATTCTCATCTTAGATGTTCCCTCTGTTCCAAACTATGGTATACGTAACTTTCTCACGCGACTTAACCCCAATTAACTGTACCTCACATTCACAACACACGATTTGAATTTTATTACACGCGATGCAATGTGCTTGCAACATTTTAACAAAGCCAAGCAAGCGTTTCGATTTGGTGCTTCCATTTCACCGGTCGATCTTAACTTGTCCAGATTAATTTGCACCAAGTGACGAGAGCTAACGAAAGACATTACCTTATAACAGTTTAGTTAGCAATGATCAAATTAATCGTTCCTTTACCGCGTTTACCGCCGTTTCGTCAATCGGAAAAATTCAGATCTTTCGAGACTATTAATTAAACGTCTATTTTGACGTTTCTCTTTGCTAGAAACACAGCAACCGAGAATGCTATCGATAGGCTACCGGTAGGTAAAGCGCGACGATTAGCAAATTTTTCATAAATGTATACCATGAGACGGAGAGGGGTAAATGAGGGGTTTAGGTGTCAGACGATTGATAGCGACACATGGGTCGATTTTTGTCAACAGGACTACGAAAGCTACTACGACAGGAGGGGCTTCGAGGACACCAGGGATCTCTACGAGAGGCGGTTTACGGGTATGACAGGGCCCTGTGACATGGGAAGTTCCATGTGCGGGCTTGACTTTCCACCAATGACAATGCCACCTCTACCCCCAAGACGAGACCCAATGCCTCCTATGCCTCCTCTAGGTATGGGATCCATGCGCGACACTGGCTTCTCCCGTGGCAACGAGTACGGAATGTTCAGCCGCCGATCACCCCCTCCGAGTGGCAACAACGGCCGGTTCAGGTGAGTAGAGTCATCGTGTACCGACTGCCCATTCGTCCGACTTAACATTGTGAACGTTCCAGGCTGGATTAACAGCTCATGCGAATTGGGGTTCGGTGATGAAGTCGACATACTTCTTTACTTCCATACATATACAATAATATTCTGTAATCGTACATTCTTCCTTTCTTGCCGATGATGGATATCTTTTTTTCTTTTCTCGTTGCTTCTCTCTTTAAGATCAACTATCTTTTTTCGAATTCGTAGAGTTTTCCAGGTCGGGATTCATTTCTTGTACGCGCGATAGAAAATTTATGTTAGACATTTGTCCTTCCCCCTCCACCCCCCCTCTCTCTCTCTCTCACTCGCATTTGGTTTTTGGTCTGATCCGTTCTACCTATTGCTATTTCTCCTATCTCTTTAAAACTACGATTACATATTGCACGGTATACGTAATTAGACGCGTATATAGCATGATATAGTATTTTGCCGTATGCGTATCGTTTTTCTCTTTGTTCGGTTGCTTAGTTTGAGATACACGTGTAATTACAGTAACCGGTTTTCTCTAATCTCGGTAAAAAGAATTATTAAATACAAGTGTCGACCCGATGCCCACATGAGTGCAGAGTCTGCATAGTACAAATGTTATTATATGACGCTTGGACGTTTCTGTACATTCTAAATTTCAGTGCACCTCAGGCTGCGTACCATCTTTGTCCATGAATGCGGGCAACCCTAGAGAGACAGTCCCGGGCCAACGTACAAGTCGTGCAAGAGTAAGTCTTTGACCACTTTTGTTAGCGAGTAGTCATGCCTCGTTCTTGTCGCTGGCGCGTTTGTACATCGGGTGGCCGTTCTATATTTTTTGAATCAACCGCCGAGAAACGCAAAACGATCGATTGTCGTGTCTCGACAAGGGTGGAAATCGAATGTTTTCGAACACCAAAAACACGCAGAAAGAATTCGTATGTCGAACAGAAATAAAACGACACGACACACATATTGTGTGTAAATTCGGGTGTCTCGACTGATCGTGCCTTGAACATGTCGACTGCTCTTCTAGGGATGTCCCTGTTCATAGACTCTCTTGATCCATGGCGTTAACTGCGAGATTGGCCTGTATGTCTCTCATGAATCCTTTGTGTTTCAAGCGCTCCCTATTACGTACATCACTCGACCGGGAGTGGCGCGGAGGCCTGGGATGAAGAAACGTTCCTAAGGAATGCGAACTAGATTTCTTGATCGCACTACCGCGAGCCAGGATATGCGATCTACAATTTAAAACGAACTCTCGGTACCGCTGTAGATAGAAACAAAAAAGAAAAGAGAAAACAAAAAGGGCTGGCGCGATTTTCAGGAACGGCGCCTATCGATTGTCTTTGAAACGTCTCGTAAGTAGAAACCAGCTCTCCAGACGAATTGGACAGTAAGTTTTTTTTTTGTACATCGCCGTTTCTAAGTAGAAGTTAAGGCCAGTTTCATAGACACGCTCTTTCTTCGACAAAAACAATTAAAGAACGACTTGCTTTTCGTTTCCGCGTACATCGTCTACTAGCATATTTATATATATATATATATATATATATATACATGCATATATGTGTCCTACACGTATCACGTATATATATATATATATATATATGTATGTATATAAAACTTCGGCAACGACAAATGTTGTCGATTCTCGATTACTTACGGTACGTCTTTCCTTGTCTACTGTTGAACCGTAAAACACGATCACTTCAGTTTTAGCGTACGATAGATTTAGTGTTGCGTTGCATTGACAAACAAAACCAAACACTTTCTTCAGTTGTACACTTGAGAGAAAAAAACAAAGGAGAGTTAAGAAGCACGCGTGTATCTCTTCGCAAGTATCATACGTTGTAAAAGATGAAAAATTATTTTCCGGTCGGTAGGTAATTTTGTTTTGTTGTTCGATCCATGATAAATGATTTATTCCATTAATTTTCTCTTGCCGGCTGTAAAAACACGATCGTCATTTTCTCTTTCCAATCATGTGCTATAGTATCAATTGTTTTCTACACTTCGAGATTGAGGCATCGTTGGTTGTCGTCTCGAGGAAAATTACTTCTACTTCGAGATTATGCAAAAATTCGCGCTTTCAATTTTACGATAACAAGCAATCCCAGATGTTGCTCCGTGAAACGGCCTTCTGTTAAAGCAAAGAAACGAAGAGAAAAGATAGAAACAGTACGTGTCGCAAGCACGCGATCGCTTCTGTTATACATATTCGGAAATATTGATGATCCATAGTTCTTGAAGCTGACTTCTACTCACGAGGTTCGAAGCTTTTCATGTATGTAAATCCATTCGCAAAATACTTTCAAATAGAGAAACAAGAGTTGATTGAACTTCTCAATCGTTCTGAATACTTTGAATTTGTTTTTGCACGTTACCTTATTTATCCTACATGATCCCAGCCTGAGCTGCAAACGGCTCGTTCACGCTCTGATCACGAATTTACGATATATACATCTCTCTCTCTCTCTCTCTCTCTCTCTCTCTCTCCCCTCTCTCATTTCGAAATAAGTCGCATGGGTTAAGAATCCAGATTAACGCCGCCTGCCTCATATGACTGGCCAAAGATGAACGAAATAATCGGTTAAAAAGCAAAGGGAAAAAAAACAAAAAAGGACAAAACATCAGCTGGTTTAAGAAAACCGCGTGCTACGCAACTTGTACTATAACTATAGCGCGTGCATTGATGAATTCGCGACTCGTATCTGACGATTGTACCTCGTACCGAATAAAAAGCGGACAGGAATACTTGTCGCTGCTTTACACTCGAATTTCTTAGGCATGTAAGTAAATAGGTAGCCAAGCAGGATAATAGGATGTAGGCCCGCCATGACGATGCGGTTAGGGACACCCCAAACGATTTTCAGTTCGCACAGGCCTCTCGAGATAACTTTTCGTGAATTTGCACTCACATTTATCGCTGTTCCCTGCAAATCTTTACCATTCGCTTCCGATTACGACTGTTATGTTTGTCTCACGGCTCTGCTCTCCTCGACGCTGCGCCGCTCGTTGAACATGCGTGTTTAGCACTTATCGAGATTCACCGAATGGTATTCCACGTTGCTGCGTCTTCGTCCGAGGTTCGTCACCCTGTTTTCATGTGATCGTACCCAGTGGTCGTGTGTCGGTTGGGTTGGTTCTGTCTTCTGGCGTAATGAATCGCCTGTCACGTGTTTCGCTGGCTAACAAATTTCGAGATCTATTTGAGCGCCGCACTATGAGCGCTCGATTAGAAACGTGTTATGCCGCTTCCCTTCTCCGTTCCAGACAGCTTCAGCTTCGCCCGTTCGAAAACTGCGTGAAAAACCGAGGCGCGGGACTTGCGAAAATATCGAGCGGCCGGTGCTATAGCCGAGCACGAAGCGATTCAAACGCGTGAACAGACCTGCAAGTGTCGAACGGAAGAACAGAACTTTCGGTTGAGTTGCTTTTCTACGTGGACGTTCAATCGTTGCCCGTCACGTTTCACTCTAGTCTCGATGAGTTTAAATCGTTTGCGAATCGTTTGAAAATAAACTCGAACAACGGCCGATAAACCGTAACGCGGAACAATCCGCTCCTTGCTTCGTATCGCTCGGCTTTTAGCATAACGTACTGTATCATTCGATGCGGAGAGACACTCGTCGGCGGCTCGTGCCGCACACAGCTTCCTCGACAGTCATATTAGGCAGCACGCGGCCATGATTAGTTGCACGTTGAATATACAGGGACTAATTCACAAAGTTAAGCCTTGGACAAGGGAGCAAGTACATGGTATATGTTGATCTTACCAATTCCGTAGACTCGATTATTTATTATATCGCTGTTTATAGTAGAGGCATGTACGAGGACTTCAGCCGAGATTCATTCGAAGAGCGTAGGTAAGTAGACGTGTACCGATGGGTTTCTCACGCACCAAGCCCAAATCGTTGAACGTTTACTGCGCGTGTTCGATTCTCTCTCTCTCTCTCTCTCTCTCTCTCTCTCTCTCTCTCTCTCTCCATCTTTTTCTCCTTTTATCTTACTCTCCCTTCAACTCTATTTTTCTCTGTAACTCTGACTGTCGGTCGCTCGTTGTTTGCGCATCACCGTGGTCGAACCGCTCGATTTGAGGGGAGAGAGGCTCCTACCCGCGCGATCGTTAGCGAGAAAAACGAGGAAGAAGCACTACTACTCTCTCACTCTCTATTTTCGTATTTAAGAAACAAAGTTAGTTCGATCCATCTGTTTGTTCTCTCACAATTTCCCAAACGAAATATTCCCGTATCCGACTGCGTCTTTTGGTATGAACATGACGCTCCTTTTGGTATACAATTTCCGTCCGTTAGTCGGTACAGTGTAACTTTTGATTTCTTTCTTTTCACAGTGGCATCCCTGTCTACTTACCTACTACCTACCGCCCTATCAGTATCTCACCACCAGTTGCTCCCCACTTCTTAGCCCGTGTTTAAAGCAAAGCAAATGAAAGAAACGGACGAACAAGAATCGTTCGTGTGCTCCGATCTCGTGTAACTGACGTGTGGCTGCTTCTCATTTTGGTTACCAGACCGGGATTACGAGGGCCATCGCCGTCGCGCCGGTTCGCACCATACTAAATCGTCGCGTCGGGATCGGTCTGTGTCGCTCTGTCTGTGTCTGTCTGTCGTCGTCGTCGTCGTCGTCGTCGTCGTCGTCGTCGTCTTCGTCGTCGTCGTCGTCATCGTCGTCGTCGTCGTCGTCGAAGTCTGTCGAGTCTGTCTATCGCTAACAGGAAGCCTCGGGACTGAGTTACTCTTGGCCGTCTGTCGATCTGCACGCGCGAAGATCCACCATACACGCTCGTCCGACCGCTCTATCGGAATTAAGTACACATGTAACGTTATAGTCGGATTAACCGCAAAAGAAAACCGAGAGGCCATCGAACGCCGAACGAGACACTTTAAAAAAGGAATAAACGCCGAACCGAATCAACCGATCGAATAAATTACTGAAGAAGGATCGAAAATTCGCAACACTTTTCTTGTTACACGCGCGCCTCGCCTCCTCCTCTCTCGACCGGTCCGGTTTCTCTTTATCCAGAGTCCTCGGAAACTGTTCACCATCACGACCACGATTTCTTCGTTTCCTGCTTTCCGTGTCCTGTAGACGGATTGTCCTCCGCAATAGTCTTTACCGCATCGCCGAGGACGAGACGCGCCGTCGTTCGATCGCATTTAGGCGTTTTCTCGATGTATGACAAGATTACGATCTACATTGGCATCCTCCCACCGAGAGAATCCTTCGAGAGTTCGCTTTTCGTGAATAAACGTCCAGTATACGAGTATCGTTTGTGAAACAGCAAAAATGAATCTGCTCTTCACTGAATATTTGAAGGCCAAAGCTCGAACGAACGCTTCGGTAGGATGATGCTTTTGATGACCATTTATATCTATCTATATATATATATATATATATCTATATATATTTACACACACACTATGCTCTGCTGATTTCTCCCTTGCACGGCCGTTTCTCCGTGACGATAAAGTATACGCGCGCGCGCGCGTTCGTTTCCATTCGGTCGCGAGCCCAAAGCACTCGAACGCTAGTTAAAAAATCTCGATTGCAGTTGCAGTCGCGGAGCATCGTGTGAAATGAATCGAACGGCCCTTTACCGTACCTCCTTCGTTGTCTCTAGAGTCCCGCAGCGGAACGTGTCGCGTTCAGATTAGCGTAGATTTCCGTAACAGTCTGTTGTTCGAGCAGCGGACGTCCGTGATAAATGCGTGTCTCCAATTATTGTAACGTAACACGAAAGTCGTTCGGATAGATGTGCGTGTTTCGACGATTTCGTAGCAGCAAAAGAACACGGGGACGATCGATTGCGCGCGTGATCGGTGGATCGCTATCCTTGTCGCTTCCCGTAGATCGTCAAGATTTGTTCAAAGATTACCGCGAACACGCGGAACAGGAAGTCGCGTCGTCGCCTTTCGTCAAATTTGTCTGGAACGTTTGTTTCGAAATCTCGGCCGTTTCACCGATCGGTAGCGTTGTCGTCGTCGCAACGAGACTGATTTGTTTATACACCACGCGTGAACGAGAAATCAAGAAGAAAGCTGACAGTATGAACGGTAGAACGGTGACAGTAACGCAGAAATCGTGCACACCGATTCGCAGATCATTCTTTCGAGGAAAGCGTACAGGTTGGACTGTCCGTAAATTGTCCCGCCGATCGTATATAAAGAAAAAGATGATATAAAAAAGAATAAGTAATTCATAAGGGTTGACAAACTTTCTTCTTTTCTGTTTCTTCTTTTTTTTTATTTTTTGATCTTTTGTCCGATAATACCGTAGATACTCGTAGAACGATGATGCGTCGGTTCTGTATGGGAACCTAAGCAGGTCGTGCGAACATTATATCGTTAGCCTGTAATACACTTAATAATACCGTTTTATTAACAAATTAGGATTAATTGACGTAAAAGAGAAAACATAACAAGAAAGGAAACGCTAAAAGGGCAGAATTACCGAGAAACAAATTGTGGTAGATCCGCAAGTGCGTTCCGTTTAAGCTTATACGTACCGTAATTAATAACGATGGATCGCCGTTATCCTTCCGATTTTGTTTCGTTCCGAACAGCGTGTGTCGCACGTTGATACGTCAAGATGTTTCGTCACTACCCTTTTTCTGAACCTCACGACACAACACTCCCTTCTATTATTCTCTTCCCTGCCGCAAGTGGATTTCCTCATTGTTTCGTCGATAAGACACACCCGCGTTTTCAATGATAATTATATTAATAATGGTAATCGTAATGATAATGGATTAAAGACAAACGAATATGTAATAACCAATGTACTTGTGGAATTCACAAAACAAAAAATACGGCGTTTTGCGTGTTCTTTAATTCTATACATCACCGTCACCGTTTTTCTCGTCGTTATCCGGTTCACCCCTTGAAACAACCACCCCCTCTTCTCTCTCTCTCTCTCTCTCTCTCTCTCTCTCTCTCTCTCTCTCTCTCTCCCACACCCCTCTGTCACACGCACATCATAAAAGTCCGCGCGAGATACGCGTGTACGTTTCGCGTGAAAGTCCGTGATCGCACATTTCGCTGGCTTCCTGCGCGTCGCGCATCTCTGCCGCGGTCCCGGATCTGTCAACGCGCTTCGATTTCGATCCCGATTTCCTTGATTCAGGAATCTACTCCGCTCCCGAAATCCGAAGACTTTTCACTTATCCATTCTTTCTTTGTTTCTCTACTATCTACTCGAATCAAGCCTCATGATACCCCGTCATTAGTTTAGGAACTCGGTCATTTTCCTCGTCCAATCTCTTTTCTTCCGGTGAGTGGAACGCGTACGTATAATTTTGTTGGCATTGAAACCTTGCTCCTTTGTCGCCGCTAGAGACCAAGACGAGACGCATGGACCCTCCTTCGAGGTTTTGTCTTGAGCTCGTTTTTCGCGAAGTCGGTCGTTTGAAAGTTAGACTGGGAATATTAAGAATAAGCTAACTCTGGTCTGTCGGAAGAGTTCAAGGTTGATATGTAGCAGCGCACGGGTATCGTAAAGCTAAGTCGATCGACGCTGGAACAGAGCTTGACTTTTTCGCTTGTCTCCTTTCGATCGTACAAGTGACGGACCGTGGACGCATCGCGACGCGACCGAGGAAAGGAAGGAATTCGATCGCGAGATTCTCTCTTTTTCCCGGCCGCATGCACGAGAACGAGCGAGCGAGCGAGCGAGCATGCTGAAGAACAGAGAGGAACGCTTTGGTCCTCGCGAACCGGGAACAACCGGGGAGAAACGGGAGAAAAACGGAACTAAAACCGGAGACCGGCAATGGAGTTGACTTTTTTTCTGATTGGTCGACGGTTTCCTTTCTCCTAAGCTCGCAAGAGTATAGTTTCGCTCGCCGTAACATAGATGCGTGTCGTGCGTCTATATACGTCTCAGCGTTACGCAATTAGCAGCCGGTGCGTCAAAGGTGATTTTCGGCGACGCCCTCATCTAGAACCCACGGATTATATCAAAACGAGCATGACTTAAAAGAAAGACGACCGAACGGACTAGCCACGGGCCACGGGATTAGAGCACGGATAGGTCCATGCGTGTGTAGGTGATATACCGAGAGTTGAATGGAGAGCTCACGCACACCTTTCGGAGCCTTGTTCGTCGCCTTGTTCGTCGCCACGGTTCGCGACGAGATAATACGTCCGCTAATGTACGAATACACCAATTGTTTCGAAGATATTGCGGTTCTATCGGCGAAATGTGTGTGCGTAACACGTCGATAGGAAATCCACGGTGATCCATGCACAATACACACGGAACCAGTTCTGGGTAGTCTCTTGATCGGAACATATTTCCAAGCCGTTGCAACCGGTCATGTGCAAATGCAAATACGTGGTCGTCGGTTGTACGTGGGAACATGCTTGTATATAAACGTTGCACGCAAACACGCGCGCAGATACATGCGTATGCATATACATACGTATAAATATATAGATATATGTATGGGTATGTATATGTATAATTGTATATGCACCGAGAATGGTATAATATGCCGACGAGAACGAGAACTATTAGCTCGCAGATCGGGACGCACACCTCTTTCGGACCCCCGCAAGCACGTCGCATAAACGAACAAACGAACGAACGAACGAACGACGACGCACACACGAACGAACGAACAAAACCTACGAACGAGTCCCTCGACAGAGCCGTCTCTCTCTCTCTTCTCACCGATATCATAGAAAACGTGGATCGTGGATCAGTCGATGGCCGATAAACGGATGAGATACGCGACTTTCGAGAGACGAGAACGGATCGCATAGAGGACCGGAAGAGTAACGGCGGAAAACGGAAACGGAAAAATCAAAGCGCAGCAAATCAAAACTAAAAACTCCAAAAAAGTAAACTGTACAGTAATAAAGAGATCGGCCGGTAATCGACCACGCAATCGGGACCGGGACAACGACGGTGTACCTTCGCCGTATAATGCGTGCGTGAGCACCGAGATGTATAGAGCATAATCAAAACAGTATCAAAGTATAACATTCTCTGCACAACCGGCACCGGGACGTGTGTTTGAATCCTGTTCAGAACGTTGCGCGACGGTATAGAGAACAAATACGTTGCCTCGCGTCGCCGGGTCGTCGGTTGCCAATTACCAAAAACTCAAACAGTAATAGAGAGACACCGCGCCATATGGAAATGATAAAAAGACACAATGCGTATTGTAATGTGATGTATGATATAGGACACGATAACCTCTACCCCCCGACAAGCGCACTTCTGGACAATCTTGGAAGGAGCTCTGGGCTTGACGATGTTCCACGAGTACGCAGAACAGAGCGAAGGGGTTGAGAGAGTTTCAACGTGTCCAGTCCCGTCCCGTCCCGTACCGTCATGTGGCGAGAAGTAATATTGTCGACCAGGTGTGCAGAGAGGGACCTCTCTGTGTTCCATTGACAAGGCACAAGCTCACGTACGCACGCACAGACGCTGCTGCAGCCAACGCAGCATACACGAGCTGCGAGACCACGTCTAACCAAGGCAAGTCCATCCACAGCCTCTCAATAATCAATCGTCAATTCTGATATATCTCTCTCTTTCTCACACACGCACACTCTCTCTCTCTCTCTCTCTCTCTCTCTCTCTCTCTCACACTCTCACTCTTTCTCTGTCTGCAATAAGAAAGCGAGTCGAAACGGAAAATCTACAAGAATTTAACGAAATCTAGCGAAAATAAAATAAAAAACAAACATGATCTCTCATGTTATATCTGTCTATGACACAGCATTAAATTTCGCATTGAGTTTATTGTTCTCTGTCCGGCGCTTTGAGAGCCATGTTTTCTTTCCCAGGAGATGCGGCTAGAGCACACACGTCCGCATTGCGAGGAAGATTCTCATGTGCGAATATAGGTGTGCCCAGACTAAACTACTTCTAACATTGGCAATGGCGAGAGGCGCTGCTGCGCAACATTAAACACTCCCGACACTTCTTCTCTATATCGCTAATGATTAGAATTTTCTAATGTCTTTCTCTACTGTGTGGGGAAAAAGGAAGGTATCGTAAAAAAGAAAAGAAAACAAAGCAAATACTTCTCTCTCTTTCTCTTCCCTCCCTCTGTCTCTCATATCATGTATATACGCATACATGCATACACGTATATGCATACATAGATGCAGACATACATATATATCCGTCTATCTCTCCATGCAGAAATCCATCAAATTCTCCTTTATCCTGGTCGGATTTCTTTTTCCTCCAGTTCATTGATGCGAAATATGCGCGAAATGCGCGCGATGACGACCGAGTTTCGCGCGGGAATCGCTTGAGCGCTTGCATTTTCGTACGATATCTTTCTGACGTCCGTAAGTTTTTTCTTTCGAATATCCCGCATTATCAGATGTTTTCACGCAATGCTTTCGAAAAGAAGTATCGAAGTCACTAAACATTAATATTCAGCGGTAAGTAACTCGCGTAAGTGTCAGGTAAAGTATGCGAAGCAGTTTGCGTCCTGCAGTCAGATTCGCTCATGGATGTTCTCGCGAAAGGGAAGCAGTATTTTCACGTTGATCGAGATTCTTTCAGAGAATTTCATGCAAGGTGGCAGTTCGATTTGTAAATAAACAGATGTTGCTAGTAAACACAAGATGTGCTGCATTTTTATTAAAAATATATCACGCTAAGTTTAAGAGCTCACATTCTTATCGTTTTCTTTTCTTATACTAGACAGACACCTCGTTCGTTATGTTAATCATTTCAAGGATTCGAAACAAGCAGTTAATTTATTCCGAATGAGATTTTCATCCTCGATTGTGCAATCTTATCGTGCGCGCAACAACACATCGAAGAATCTTATTGGACCCGATCGAACAATTTTAAATTAATAGAGTTTCGAATCAGTTTCAGTGCGTTATCATAGTGAAACGTACCTCTAACGAAAATTGAAATATTCATAATCAGAGGCGCAAATTCATCGCTACTCTAAGACACTGTGTATTACGATATACAGTGTTAGACAAAAATAAATTATCTAAACAACATGGAGCTACTTTTGTACGTCAGCTGGTAAGCTTGTCAAACAAACAGACGTTTGTAGTAAGAAAATAGGCGGAGTAAGCAGAAATGTTTCTGTGCAGAACCGTATGTATTGTGTCAATACTTTTGACCATCGTTGTACGTTATCGTAAGATTACTCTATGACATTTAGCAAGAGCCGTGGCGATAACATTCTGATGCAAAATACGACTGAAAATCCACGTGATGTCACTTGACCCTGTGTCGTGAAGGAAGGAATCGTACCGCTGTGAAATATCATATTGGTGGTACATCTTCGCCATTCGTGTACAGTAACTGTGAATCTCGTCTTTTTTTTATTTCACGTAAACAGAAAAACTATTACAAATGGCACAGGACTTAAGGTAATCATACACACTGAACCATTGTTGTTCCTATGTTTTCAAATGAACTCGCTGATACCATGATACGCGTTAGAGGTTATGTTTCTTTGCGATCATGTGCTTGCAGGGGCGTGTGAAAAGTTTGGTTACATTTTTTGTTTCCGAAATAATGAATTCATGACATGTATAGTCATAAATTGTGTAGAGTTTTCATTATTTAAGTGACGTATGCGTTGATGTTTATAATTATCACTCTCCTTCAAATTTGAACTGTACGATGAAAGAACTGATACGAGTTATGTAACTCTCAGGATTGGAGCAGGAGAATAAGGAACCCGTTTCAGAATTATGAAAAAAGAAAATCTATTTTTATCGACGTTGAGTTTGTTTAACGTACTAAATGACAATGGTATAGTTGTTTGCGAAAAATTACGCTTTCGAATGCTGTAATAATACAAATTTATTTCAGAGATGGTCTCCTATTGGGATTGGGCAATCCCCTTCTCGACATTTCAGCAAACGTAGATAGTGATTTTTTAAAGAAATATAATTTAAAATCAAATGACGCAATTCTTGCGGAAGAAACACACAAACCTATGTACGAAGAATTAATAGAAAAATACAAAGCTGACTTTATTGCTGGTGGTTCTGTGCAGAACACTATGAGAGTGGCGCAAGTAAATTTATTCACATATAATTGAGTACATAGCGTTGCACTAAATTTTGGATAACAATAAACATATACTATCTTGTTTAGTGGTTTTTGGATAAACCAAAGGTTGCAACTTACATGGGTTGTGTGGGAACAGACAAGTATTCGAAAATTTTAGAGGACAGAGCACGGGCAGATGGCTTGAATGTACGCTATCAATATACCAATAAAGAAAGTACAGGTACCTGTGCAGTTCTTATCACTGGAAATGACAGATCTTTATGTGCTAATTTAGCAGCTGCCAATTACTTTTCACCTTCTCATATAGAGGAAACAGAAAATAAGAAACTGATAGATGCAGCTGAATATATTTATATCTCTGTAAGTGTATGATAAGTAGAAACTTGTAATTGTGTGTAAATGTCTATTATTCTGTTGACAAGTAGTCATTAAAGTTTTAAATTATAGGGATTCTTCTTAACTGTGACTCCAGAAACAATTCAAGCGGTAGCACAGCATGCTTATGAGAACAATAAAATGTTTATGATGAATCTCGGTGCTCCATTTTTATGCGATTTCTATAAGAAACCCATGTTGGCAGCTCTTCCATATGTTGATATTTTATTTGGCAATGAAACAGAGGCAGAAACCTTTGCGAAAGTTAATAATTTTCAGACTATGGATAGAAAAGAAATTGCATTGAAATTGTGCAAAATGGAAAAAATAAATAAACAAAGGCAAAGAATTATTGTGATAACACAGGGTGCTGATAACGTGTTAATGGCCAAAGACAATACTATAACAGAGTTTCCCACTACTAGGATCCCACCAGAAAAAGTTGTAGATACAAATTGTGCAGGAGATGCTTTTGTGGGAGGTAGATTTTCATTGGCCTTCCATTTAATGATAAACGAATGTTTTCTTTAAAGAGTATTAACATGTCCTTGCACATTTTAGGTTTTTTGGCACAACTTATACAAGGTAAAGACATAGATATTTGTATAAAATGTGGCATATGGGCTGCCACTGAAATTATACAAAGATCCGGATGTACTTATGAAGGGAAACCCAATTTTACTCCCTGCTAATTCTTAATCGTTTGGTAATTGTGAATTGTGTACTTAATAAACGATTTATCAATTTTTAAGCTGATTTTCTTAATCTTTCAACAGGTCTATTCCCTTAGACATATCTGGTGTACTATTATTTTTACATTTTACTTGTATTTTTGTGAATGGCTTATATAAATAAATATTGATTTAGACAAACGACTTCATGACCGACGATGTCATTTAACTGCGTCTGTAGAGAAACAATAGAATTTTAATGGACGTATCTACTGTATTTTCATTTCATCAAGACACGCTCAACGATAGATAATCGGTTAAAAAATTGTGCGATGTAGATGACATTTCATCGTAAATATAAAAAGATCAGCAAATAATGTCGTCCTTACGAGAGCTTAATTTATGCAGAACTCGAAAGATCAATACAATCACCTGCAACGTGGCCATTGGGTTGTATACTTACAGGTATTATAAAAGGTAAGGGCACTGGTTGAAATAATGTTAGTCGAAAAACAGTTATCGCGATCGCGCGGCACGCCTGCGTCGTTCACTACGTAAATGCAGCAGTGTATAGTATAGTGTATAGAGTAGGACGGTGATGTAGCGATAAAGACGTACGCGGTCGCCGCGAGACGGGGTAAAGGCAGTTCTTAAAAAAATCAATAATCTCATTACGAAATTGCACACGGCATGGTGTTTTGCTTGTACCGTAGCAGAAGTAACGTCATTTTGTTCGGAACGAATTCGCATAAAAATACCGTCGAAACATTTGAAGATAGAAATTTAAAAAAAAAAATAGAATTGCATTTTCCACCGATAAAAGGCTGAACGTTTATTTCAATCTTTTCCGTTGGAAACAGATTCGATCAAATGTTGAATAATTGTCTTTCATTCCAGTTCAGATAGTGATAAACTGTCAGTTTGTTGAAACAACAAACAATAAACAACGAGACGAGATCATCTATAGAATTTAGCATACCGTGTTGTCAGAAGAAAGACAAGGAAGTGACGAAATAGTAATTCGGTAATTATTTCTTTTTCATATGTACGTGCAAACGCGTGGTTCGCCGAAGGATAAGTACAGCCCTGAAAGCTCGTTGACAAAGCTGCCGGCATATCGTCGTGCAGTAGTCGCGCGCGCTGCCGCGTCGAGAAGGCGATTGGGAATGGTCAAAGCAAGCGTGAAGTGGGCGGCCATAGCGGAGGTAGAAGCGTAGTTGCACAGGAACAGAGAGACAGAGGGACACGACACGGCAGTCTTGGCCGTAATATCGATTTGGTTTCAGTACATTCAGTAATTCTGTATTCGCATTCGTCGCGACTTCTGCTTGGCCACGCTGTAAATCTCTTACTCCTGGCTCTTGGCTCCTGTGACTATCCCACAACGGACATAGCTTGTACACGGCATACGTGTACGAGGTGCGTGGTTGCGAGTAAGGGAACACGGGGTCTGTACCTCTCTACATACACTCGCACTGGGAGTGCGCGCGCGGCCGCGCCGACGAGCGGTGCAACGAGTGGGGCAACGGCAACGAAACACGACGCACGCACGTGTGACCGGTAACGAGAGTGTCGAGTCAAAGTGGAACGTTTGATTGGTCGAGGCGAACGCGTGCCGCTACGACTGTGTTTCTTCGTGATTCCGTCGTGGCCGAGAGCGCGGTGTGCGCAGTGCGCTCCCCACCGCGTGCGCGCAGTGTGTAACCCCCGCGACCGCCATCTTTGTCAAGTGGGTAACCTTTGTTGATTTGTGTGAAATGTGACGCCGTTGTCGCGAGATAATTGGTGATCGTGATTACACGCGAGTCCTGTGTGTCGGTACCTGAGTGACTCGTTCTCTCGCGTGTCCCCTTGTGGATCTATACATGGAACAACCGCGACCAGGTAAAGACAATTCGTTTATCGTTATATTCTCGGCAACGGAGAACCATGCGAACCGTCGCCCGACGCATACGGGATACGGGCCAGCAGCGGGTCTGGTCGCCTGTTCGAGAACGAGAAAGACAGCGAGATGGAGAGAGAGAGGGACAGAGCGCGGGAGCGAGACGAAGCGAAGCGGAATGATCGTGCGAGGGAGGAAGATAGGGATACATATAGAAAGAGAAAGAAACGCGCAGACATCCTTCTCTATACGCGGTGTTAGTTCGTTACATTTTTCTCGCAATACTTTAACGGCGGAACGCAATTCAGCGTAATTTCCGATGCGACAAGACAGTGACACGTGCCTTCCCGAGCGGAGGCACCAGCGTGTTTCAGCGGAATCGCTGTCCGTTGCTCGAACGCGCGAAAAATCGTGCGAAAACGGTCGACAACTGGTTGTGCCTAGCCAAGATGGCTGCCCGTCGGGCTTCGAGAAACTTGTGTCCTCGGGGTTTTCACTTCGACGACGTAATTGCATCGTTCCGTACGATTTGCTCGCGCTCGGTTCTGCGTACCCTCGAATCGACGGAAGAAACGTACGCGTCGTTGTCGGTATCGTCGCAATTGGGCAGCCGGTGGATCGAAAATAGCCGTGGCGACGGACGGGTTTGTGGGCGACGGCCGTCGTGATCGTGATCTTAACGTTCGTCGAACGCACAGTGTCTGTTACGGAGGTATGCTGCAAGTGTGACTCGACCGAATAACGCGGCAATCTTTTCCACCTTGCTACCGAAAACATCCTGCAGTTTCTCGAAACGAGGGATACGCGTTGTCCGAGTACGTTAATTAAAATGGCTACCGACGGCAGCCAGTCGGTTGGTCATTCGCGAACCAACGAGTCCACGTATGCGCTAGTCATCCCGCGGCCACGGTTCCAAATTCCGTCCATCCTTCACCACATTTTCCATCGATCGACCGCCGTCGGATAACAAGCCTAACATTTCAACTGCGAATTCGTGATCGACGTACGTGTTTCCGCGGCGATATGGTGGCGCGAAGGAATAGAACGAAATTCTACGATACGATACGTTTCGTTTCGGCGCGATGCGAAACGATACGATACGATACGATATGCGACGGCGGCGGCAACAGTTCGACCGTTGGTGTTCGTTCGTTTTCTCAGAGGCAGCTGCTCTCTCTCTCTCTCTCTCTCTCTCTCTCTCTCTCTCTCTCTCTCTCTCTTCGACTCTCCGACGGGTGAGAGGGGCCCCGGCAAACAGAGCCAGCCGGCCTGGCCTCACTGGCCTCTTCTCGCCTTCGTCCCCGTCGTAACTCGTAAGTCGCAACACGACCAAGAAATACTGCTCCTTTCTTGATCCATTGCGATTTCCCTGTTTAACGCTTCGACCGTGCTGTCACGCGTTTTCTCTGTCTCGCGTCGCATCGTATCGTTTCATTTCATTTCGTCTCGTCTCGTTTCGTCTCGTCCCGTTCCGTGCCCGTCCCATCTCGTCTCGTCTCGTCTCGTCTCGTCTCGTCTCGTCTCGCCTCGCCTTGATTCGCCGTCCATGCCGTTCTCGAGGTTTCTCTTCGTCGTCCTCGATATTTCTTCGAGAGGCTATTGTCGAAAATGGAAGCGCGCCCGATTGCACAACGTTGCGCTCTTTTCTTTGTGATATTTCACGAGACATTAAGGGTCCTCCGCTCGATGGATAGTTTGTTGCTGCCGTCACAATTTCATTCCTGCCGATCGAATATGATTTCCGGCGGTAATCGATGTGCTTATCTTTTGTTGCGTTTCATCTTGCTCGGTTCACGCACTATGCTAGCTAATTTACAGAAACGTATTTTCCTATTCCCGCTTATTTCAATTCCAAACGCCGTTTTCTACACCATACCCCCATTCCCTCGCCTTTGCATTTCCTAGAGCCTACCTTCGTTTGTTTAACTTTCCATCGTTGAATTATGGTTACATAGAAGGGTTAGAGCTGCTTCGAGGTTAGGTTCAATGACAGCGTTTCCGTTGCATTTCGCGCTCAAAACCCGTGAAATTAGTTCACGTGTACGGTCGTCGGTAAACGTAGGTTGGAACGGGATACAGTATTTACATTCGGGTGACGTTGACGAATTGAAACTTGTATAGTAAGTTAGACGCCCCGCGGTATTGTTTCGCCATAACCTCAAAGAATAAAGTGAAACCCAAAGTTGTTGGTAAACTCGTGCACACTGCAATATTTACATTGTAAATTGCATGTCAAACAATGTAAACTCTAATAGAGTAGTGTGACTTTGACCGATATCATCCGACATAACCTCAACGATAAACGAAACGATACGAGACGTCTAGTTACTGTGCACGCGTTCATTAATGTTTCACATTCACATCAACATCCGAATTACAATGTGGTGCAGAGAAATTGCAACACCGGGAAACAGCGAATCGCTGTAGTTCGTTCGTGCAATTATTCGTGATCGCTGGATGGTGAACGCAACGTTAAATAACGTTCCAAACAGCTGGTGAGCCCCGTAAAAATTTTAATTTTGACTCGTGTTCGACGGTGACGAATGTAAATGTTCGTGTTCTCGTAACCGTTGACGTAGTTTTTCTTTCGTCGCGCAGATGGAAAAGATATTCGGTATTGTCGCGAAGTTTATTGGCGCTAGGATTGTTATGCACGGCGGTAGCGCGAGTATGCTCGTTGCGTAAGTGGGAGCGCTATTATTGTTATCGAACGGTCTGTTTATATTCGATTCCGCCGAATGGAACGGAACAGAACAGAACGAAGCCAGCAAGGCTCGAGATTCTTTCATTCCACGCGTAAAACACGCGTCGACGTTAGACACAGAAAGTCGTCAGTCAGGTGGCTCGTCCGCTCCTGTACTCGGCGAGCGTTGGAAGCGTGTCGGTAATTGGCCGGCTAATGAATTCGAGCCAAGGCTGACGTTTAAAGTTTCAGCCGTCGCCGGAAATTCCAACCGCCGTTGAGCAGGCAGCCACGCATCGCGATCTGAACAGTTTTTATTCTTTCTTTTCGTTGGAACCTTTCAGAATGTCCACATTTCGAATCATCGGAAGTTCTCTCCTCCTCTCTCTATCTCTCTTGCTCTTGCTCTTGCTCTTGCTCCTGCTCCCGGTACGGCTCTTTCTCGCTTCCTCCCTACTCTTTTTTTACAATGACCTCATCGACGATGACTGTCCTCGACGTTGCCCGGAGGATGTCGAACCGCTGAGAGCCACATAGCGTAGCTGAATTTTATGCATTTCTAGCATACACCGGTGTCTCCGAAATGCTTTCGCGGTGAACCGGTATTTTTTAGCGGACGGTGGCGCATTGTATCCAACAGAGGTTTCTATTTTATTCAGCGCCAACGGTTTTTTTTCTGCGTGGCTTCGGTCCTCGTGAATCGATCGGCAAAAATTTACATCTGCGCAAACATCCACGATCAAGCTGCGAGGTTCGCGTTTTTAATTAAACGACCGAGCGATTCAGCTAACGCCGGCATTGTCGGGAATTATAACTACGTTCGGCCCTGTTGTTCACCGAAATTATTTTGCCGCTTTTTCGAATGTGACGCGTGTCGTCGAATAGAAAGAGCCTCGATTGGTTAGAAGCTGGGCGATTTTTACGAAGAGTCTATCCGTCAAAGATGGCGTCGCGTATACCGTAGAAGTTGAACGAAGGTTATTGATACGCGTAGTAAACGACCAGGAGTTTGTGAAAAATACCGGATCACTGTTCGATATTAAATAGGACTGGTAACAACCAATAGAACTCGCGTGGTTAAATAACAGTTCCGTTTGCCCGTTTCGATCGGGCAGAACCGCCCAGTTCATCGCTCGATTCAATTAACGTTTGCCCCGATCGATCATTCGTTGGCTAATTAGCAGGGAATAACGACGGTGGCAGTGTCGGTGCTCGCAGCTCGCAGCTCGGTGGCACACGGGACCGGGGAACAGCGACGCGAAAAACGCGAACGAAATCGCGCAGGTCAAAATATCTTCCCTCGGGACACCGTCACACCGCGCACCCTGGTTACACGTTTGCTTATTGTATTAACGTTATCTCGTGATCGGCGCGGCCGCGTGCGCAATACCCACCCGCGCGAATGCTCGCGATTGCCCGCGAAAGCTCGGGAAAGCTCGCGAGTTTGTGTCGCGGATAAGGGACAATCCTTTTTGTGGTTTGTGCACCATTTCATCACCGATGAACAGCAGTATTATGGACGCGGTAATTGCAATTCTGGCTACGATGCGGTCCACGGATCAATCGAATTGGCTCGTCTCTTTTCGCAGGAACAAAATCTTAGATGGCCGTTTTCGTTCGTTACTTCTACGCGTTAGAGACACACGTGTTGATCGAGAAAGAGTTCGGCCGACGGAACTCGACGGGACTCGATCGAACGCGACGCGACGCGATGGATGCGACGGCTGCGTTCGATCGTGAGTCACGCGTGTGATCTGAAGAATGCCCGAGTTTACGATCGACTCCGAAGTCGGATAACAACGCTGGTCATCTTTGGAACGTATCGCCTAAAGACCGCTTGGAACCGCGCGCATCAGCTCTATAGCCTGCTCTTAAATCCGAAGAGGCAGAATTTGAAAGCCGAAGTTATTTTTACGAAGCATCAAATCGATCGAGCCATCGTTTCGAGAATTCGGAAACTAGTTAATTGGGGCAGGAAGTTTGAGATGAAAAGTGTCAGGCTCGCGACGAGTGGAAAGTTTTGGCGGGAAACTGTGCGACCACCTCCTTGCTACGAGGATAGGAAACGTGTTTTCGAGAATAGCACATGCACGTGGCGAGGGAACGAGGTCGTAAGAGGGACTGGTGTGTGGTGGCGTCTCTTCCGGTGGATTCACCGGAGCCGGTTTAACTCGCCGTTTTGCAGTTCTTTTCTTCGACCGAGCTCGGAGATATTTATTATCGCGCGCTCGCCGCAACTCGCAGCCAGCACTAGCACGAGACATCGGATATAGCAGGCAGCAGGCAGCAGACAGGCACCCGCACTAGCACCAACATCGAGTTCCAGCAGCCGGCACTGGCCTAGGTCAACTCGTTGTATCGCAGCTGCATCTCTTCGACTCGGCGGTCCGCGCAGAGTGTAATCGGTGGCGTTTAGGAACGCGTTCTCCCCGCGGAACAATTCATTTCATAGCGCGCATCGGCCGAAAGAGTTACCGGTTTCGTTGTGACCTCAGCCGAGAACGGCGACAAGCCGAAACCAGGAGCCGATTTAATTGCTCGTTTCACGAATCGCCATCGATCACCAGAGTCTCGCGATCGACCGACTTCCCGGCCTGGTGTAGTCGTCGAATTGTATGCATTCTCAGCATACTATATATTCTCAGGCAGAAAGGTGACAGGACGAGCGAGCATTCGCGCGTGAATCTTACCCAATGCGCTTGTAATTATTGCGTGACACCGGAATTTCACCGGTGGCTGGCGTTAGAAACGAGATCATTCGATTGGTCGCTCGACAACTCTGATCGACCGTTCAGCTATCGGTCGGAATGGAAGTTTCACTCCTCGCGATTCGATTCCCATTTTCGTTCGAATCCGGTACGAACGAGCACGTACGAGCGGTCGACTTGAAAAGCTGCGCGCTTGTAGGTCGTGCCAGGTTGCGCAATTCCATACGGCGATAACAGCGATTTTTAAATATTTCGCTCCCTTCCACGACCTCGCGCGACCACCGTGCGCACCTAATTCGAGCCCGAGCCCGAGCCCGAGGAGAAAGTTCCCTCATCGCTCGAGGGAAAATCGGCCGATCATCGTTCGCTACCGAGCTGGAAATTGGAATGGTCGGTCACCCGAGGACTCGGATTGAGCGGACAATTTCTCATCGGTGATCGTTGCGTAACCTCGCGCGAACCTAGGCTCCGCCGCGACGACGATCGATTCTGCCGGATCCCGAGTACTTGGAAAGATCGTTTGGATTAAGGGCCGACGCGACACGACGCGGAACGCTCGAATACGTTCCAATTAATCCCCGGCGCATGTTGTCGTAACGGAAAACAATACTCGGCCGGCCAGGAAACCGATCGATAAACGTCGCTCGCGACCCTCTCCCATGCTAATCACAGTCGCACGCGTCGAGAGTCGCCACCGCAACAAAATACGGTCTCCCGAATCCGTGGTCGACGGCGCGCGGCTCTCGAAATTCCTCGTTCGCGCTAATTTTTCCAGCCCGGATCTCCGTCGACTTCTCTCCCGCGTGCAACGCTCGAGCGAAATAACTCTCGGAAAGCTCGGCCGGGGTTGGGGTCGGGGTCGGGGTCGGGGGTGGCACAGTGAACATGGAGATAACAGAACAAATAGAACGTAAGCGGTAACCAGCGGTATCTGAGAGTGAGAGACACTATAGCTGCGATGATTCCTATTACCTATCGCCTATCGCCTATCGTTGTCGAGATCGAGATCGAGGTCGAGGTCGATTTCGAGGAACGATGGTGGAGGTGCACCGCGCAGAGAGTCATGGATTTTCCTTAGCGAACGCGATCGCATACCGCGTGGATATCGCTGCTCGCGTCTGTCACGAGAACCAACGAAATATAGCGACGACTGAGGAGACCGATGCTATGATTTCAGATTGATAGCGACGAGTGATCGAGGGTCGCAGCAGCAACCGGAAGGGTAACTGAACGGAACAAGAAGAGAAGAAGAAGCAGAGGAGCTCGAGTAGGAAGGAAGGTAGACAGGAGGAGACAAGGCGGGCAGCAGGCAGGAAGGCAGGCGCAGGATGTGAATGTCGCGGCCGTGACACGACTGACCCAGACCCGGAGGCGCTTCAGCGTTGTCCACCGGGTGCGTATAACCTGGCCAGGTACGTGGCGTGTGGGTACGCCGCCGCCGGCGCCGCCCTCGTCGGCAGACGGCCGTCGGAGACGAGATGGACGAGCCGGAGTCCGCGGAAACGTGGTCGGCCTGGTTTCTGGACGCGATCCGGAAAATCCGCAGCCAGAAACAGAGGCCGAGCGTCGAACGGATATGCCATGCGATCCGCCAACATCACAACTTCCACGAGGAGGAGATCGCGGAGCACTTGGAGGTCGCCGTGAAGCGCGGCGACGTGCTCAAGATCTTCAACAAGGGCCAGTCCTCGTACAAGGACCCGGGCGGCTTGCAGTCGAAGCCGCTCAAGGTCGGCAAAGGCTCCGACCTGAGCAAGGTGCTCGGTAAAGCCGTCAGGGAGCTCGGCGAGAGAGAGGGCTCGACCCTCAAGACCATCGAAAAGTACATCAGGCAGAGCCACACGGTCGAGGAGGAGGCCGAAGGCGACCTCAGGACTGCGCTCAGGCTCTCTGCGAAGAGGGCAGCCGATCGGGGTCTCGTTGTCCAGGATGGCAGGCTCTTCCGGCAGCCGGACAGACCGCCCTATCTTAAGAAAATTGGGGACAGTGCCAATCTACCACCGCCGGATCCTCCCGTCCCCAAGGTGAGTCTCCTCCTCTTCTTTCTCTCTCTCTCTCTCTCTCTCTCTCTCTCTCTCTCTCTCTCTCTCTCTGCTATATTCTGTAAGCTCCATCGCCAACCAAGTGCCGTTGGCATTTTCAAAAGTCGCGCGAGATAAGATCTCATCGGCGTACACGTAAGAAACGGGTTGGACTCAAAAAGGGTTGTGCACTCGCGGACAGCGTCCACCGTTCTCCGGTCTGCGTTCGTCGAAAGAACAAGGGATCGAGTGGGTAGCGCGTAGAACGCAAACCAAATCGATTCGTAAGATTTATTTAACTGTTGTAGTAGAGGCGTCAAACTTTTGTCGGACAGTGTACCGTTTTCGGTGAACGGCCTCAGGACCGGGAAATATCTGACAGCGCAGGTTAATCCCCTCGCATTCGTTATCCCTCGTTTGGCAAGCTACAGCCTTTCTCCCATTCTTTCGGCCCGTTAATATCGCGGCGGCATGCCGCGCGCTTCGAAACTAAACGCGAAGAGTTGTCGAAGAGCCGGCGCGTTCTTGTCCTCCGGGGAATGCAAATCGAGCGAGCGGTCGTACGGATGACATTTTTACCGTAGAAACGTTCCGGCGCACCTGTCTCGCGGCTAAGCCTGTGGTAAGACCGCGTGCGAGTCGGACTCGATCCCACTAGTTTCGGAGAGCAACCGTTGCGAGAATTTTCACGGCCTTGAACTCGGTGGAGCACGTTCGCCGGAACTGTCGTGCCGCTTCTAGCTGCCGACGCGGACGCGGATGTCTCCGAATCTCTTGCAAACGTCAACGCGTTCGTTCCAGCATCGTCCGCGCAATCACTTTCTCGATATCGATCGACCGCGGACGCTTATAATGGACGCTTCCTCGTCGAATTGGTTCGCATTCGGCTGCGAATGGTCGATCTCGCCGCCTCGATTCTTGCCTTCTATCGACTGTGCGGATTCAGCCGGGGTAAGGCGTCGCCGTGCAAAAAGTTGCCGAGTTCCCGGTCGGCTCGCAACGATCCATTAATCTCGGCAAAGCGATCGGTAACCTCTCGGAAACCGCTCGTTCGGTATGCCGTCTTTCGTCTTTCTCAACTCTCCTGTCTTCTCTCTCGTGAAGCTTCGAGCCCCGTACGCACGAGAGAAATCAACAGGAATATTCTCATGATTCTATTCTTCTCCCACGGAGCACGCCGTCTTAGGTGCCTCTGTTCGTTTGGATTCGTTTAGGCAGAAACGATCGGAGACAAAGTTTGCATGGAATTTAGTCGGTCAAAACGGCGACGCGTGACTGTATCGAAAGAGTGAGTCGACGAGGAAAAGAATCGGCGCTGTGCGGCGCGGCGCCGGTGTGGCGTTTCCAGGGCATGAGTCACACGAGTTCGTGTACGTGTTCGTATTCGTATTCGTTACGACGCAATGGAGGACATAGAATGTACAGGTAATCGGCGTAATGCAAACAGGCCGCAGAAAAATAACGGATCGTTTGGTAGCTGTTCGCGGGCCGCTCTCCAGCTACGCGGTCGGCCCAATTTCAGTCGCGTTGCCAGCTAATTTCTCTTGAAATCGCTGCTCGTCGAACCGTAGGTAGAATCGAGTAGCTGGTGAGGCGTTAAGGGATCGTCTTCTCTCGAACCATTGGCTTCTCATGAGAAATTCGGTGTCGGTAGGGCTTGGGACGGTTCGGTGGACAACAGGCTAGATGTGATTCTCCGCGTGGTCCGGACCGGCGGATGACACAATATTATATAAAATCTGGCAAAGATGGTTGCAGTCGAGCGTCGAATCAATGAGGAAAATATTACGCGGTTGTTACGGTCCTTTCTTCGCGTGGCAAGCGAGTCACGCCGTGTGCTCACGCCTCCGAGAGCCTTCCTTCGGGAAGGGAGCAGACGAGGGCAACCGGGGGAGCGAGAAGGGCCAGCTGGAACAGAGGGGAGAGGCTCGAGACGATGTGCTATCTCGGCCAACTTCCGGCGACTCGTTTGTATATCGCTTCTCTTATTGATCCTCCGCGCGCACGGAATCATTCCGACGGGATCTGTCCGTCTATCCCCTCTCTCTTTCTCCCTATTTCTCTCTATGCCCCTCTCGCTTGCTGTTTTCTTCCCTCCGCGTGTCCTCGCGTTCCTAACGACCGCGTTTTATGCGTGTCAGGCCGCAGAGCGTGCGAGTGAAACGAGGAAGAAGAGAGAGAGAGAGAGAGAGAGAGAGAGAGAGTGAGAGAGAGAGGGTGGGGGGGTGAGCAGAGCAGAGCAGAAAGTTATAGAACGTTCGCGCCGACGCGATTCTGCTAATCCTCTCCACTTCTCCCTTGTTCCGTCCACGTCCACCGCGCATCGGGTTGTTCCCTCTGTCTCCTCCAGCTGGCTTCGAAGCTCCACCGTGTCGCGTCGCTGCCACCAGTTTCCCGCCACTGCGCGTTTCCCGCGTTTTTTCGTCGACCCTTACCCTACCGGCTACCAGCTAACTACCAGCACCTTGCCCGTTCTCCATCGATCGATCGCTGGTCGAGCACGGGCTACCGGTTCTTTGTCCTTTGGCCGAACTGTACCGACCATTGCGCTCTTCGATGCGATTCCATTTGATCAATGCGCACCCTGGTAATGGGTCGAACGAGTGCCGTCTTCCGAATCCAATCGCGAATCGTCTCGAGTCCGGAACTCCTCCCGAACTCTGACGTTGTCGCTGGTTGATGTCGATCGATGGGATCCGGAACGTTGGGCAGCGCTAACGAGAGGAGCATAGCAATCAACGAGATTGAAAGCGCGCGATGAGTCAGTGATCGCGGGACAAGACTGAAAAGAGAAGGCAGCCGCGAGAGAGAAGCGATGCTGAAGTCCCGGCCGCGACCACGACGCGGAAAGAACCGAGACGAGAGAAACGTTGCCGAGCGTAAGGACGCGGTTCACCGGAGCGCCCAATCGCCTAACAGTTACTCGATGATTGGCTGTACCTCGTCGCCGAGCAACAGGTTGTTGGTCCGAGAACCGGAGGTTAATCGCGCGTGTTTCGTTCGAGGAAATTCTCTCTCTCTCTCTCTCTCTCTCTCTCTCTCTCTCTCTCTCTCGGCGCCGAGACCGCGACGAAAATGTCACTCGGTGACAACCCGACAACTGGCTCCGAGAGAGTCGACTCAGAGTCGTTCTCTTCTCCCCCGTTCGCGAGCTATCCGCAACAGGTCTGCCCGATAATCCAGAATAGTTAGTACTCGCGTGGTTGTTTTTTAAAATAGAAATCGAAACATTGCGTCTCGTCTTCGTGAGCCTAAAAGTCGATCGATTCTTCGTTGCTCGATGTAGTCGGCGTCCGTGACCTTCGGAGACCTTGGGAGAGCTCGAGAGACCTTGAGCGACTACGATGTACCGGACTTTCTGAGGTTAGGAGCTGTTTCTACAGTGGTCTAGGACCGAGGATTTCGTTTTCGGTTTTGATTCGGCAGCTTCGGGAGCGGTTTAGAATTGTTTCGCGCGTGTGCGCCTCGGTCTATCGAAGCGAGAGATCGCGTCTGCGAGAATGGACGTATGGTGGAGCGGTTTTAATAAGATGCACCCTCGTTGATGCGGGGATATACGGAACCTAGCTGCCTGCATTATTGCCGGAATGAATAATGTTGTACGGTGGTCCGTCTGTCGGTCGGTGGGTCGTCTTTGGTATGCAACATGCAACGCGCGCGATACGATGCAACGAACGCGAACACACAGAAACTTGGGTGTTCCGCCGTGAACGAACGCCCCGCTTCGGTATCTAGCGGCACGTACTCGCGGGGTCCGCTCGACCGAGCTCTAATAACAGCTTTCCCAGCAACAACGCGGCGTCCAAGCGGCCACCGTTTCGCCGTGTTAATTCTATCGACTTTGCGATCTCTGCCGTTTCGTGGGACAGGCAACGGTCCACAACGGGCAACGCACGGTCGTTGCTCGTTGATTCGATTTCCACTTTGCACGCAGTGTTGTTCCTAGTGTTAGGTGGAACGTGGGCCGTTGGCCGTGGGATGCGGAATATGGAATCGAACGTCTATCTTGTTTAATTCCACAAGGTAAAAGTTGCCCGTTCGCCGCAACGACTTCTCGAAACACCGCGATGAATCTTTCAATTCGTTTCCCGGAAATTACCATGCAATGTGGCAGCTTAATAGTTGTTGCATCCCATGCAGTTTCTTGACTAAGATCTCGGTCGAATCGGCGATGGTCCGTCCAATGGAGCGAGTGGGTAAATGCGAGCCTGTTACACTTCCTGCAATGGTTCGCGAGCAAAAGCGATCGACGAGGGAGCAGAAAAGTTGGTCCCAAGTTTGTCATTTGCTCGTCGTTTACCGACTAGCCTCATCGGACGTTGGACGGAACAGAGGGGTGGGGTAGCTTCTCGAATCGATTTTTGTTCGAACGTTGTGTGGCTACGGGACCGGGTAGTGGATGCTCTGTCACCGATTAACCGTATATCGTTGGTGTGTCTTGTCTGTCTTAGCTACCGGCTCCTCTGCCGATATGCAAGGAATGCCTCGGCGCGACGATAGCCGGGAACAACAACAACACGAAGCGAAATGCGACGGAGAAGCTGAGCAGGTGTAGCGTGTGCGGCGCGGCCCTGCACAACTCGTGCGCCCCGCCGGAGCTCTCGATCCTCGTCGACAGGGGTATTACGTGGTCATGCGACGACTGCTCGCCGACCTGCGCCGGCTGTCAGCTGGAACAGGAATCGCAGAACTATCTGGTGAAGTGCGCCGGCTGCATCAAGTGTTATCATCCCACCTGCCTCGACCCCGCCCTCGACAAGAAGAACAAGGCACCCTGGAGGTGTCGGCACTGTCAGACGGCGCACACGCCGGTTGCCAAAGACGACGGGAAGAAGAGCAAGACGCAGGATTCGGGCTCGCTCGACGACACGCCGACTAGCGCGAGGAAGAGACTCAGCAAGTTACGCGAGAATCGAAAGTAAGGAGACGGTCTCTAGTTTCGAGAAGCAAACGATATCGTGCCGGTCGCGCCGCGCCGCTCCTTCCTACATCTTCCGAGATCTTCCTCGATCTTAAAGCCGTTTCGTCGACGAATTCTCCCAACGCTTAACGCTCGACCACGTCTATGTTTCACGTTCTAGACGCGACGGCCGGAAGAAGAGGAAGGATCGGTGGCGAACGCGCGAAGGCCGATCGAGATCGATACGGTTTACTCGACGCTGGTGTCGCGTTCGATGTGTTTCAGATCGGCCGTATCCAGAAAGAGCTTGACGATCGCGACTCCTGGCAAGAAAGGCGCTGTCGGAGTGGCACAGGTGGACAGCAGCTCGGACGGTAATGCGGGTGTTGTCTCCCCTCGTCAACCACCTTTAATTTCCTCTCCCATACCACAACCCCCCGCCCAACTCGCAGGCCAGGGTAGGCTACTCGAAGAAAAGAACGACCGGATCTCGAAGGAGAAGCAAAAGTTCTTTAGGCTGAGCGCATTTAACGCGGAGCACAATAAGTTGAAGCGGGTGGGGGGCGGTGATAAGTCTAAGTCCTCGCAGAACGTTAGTCCTAGGTTGACTCGGGGTAACGCGAACCAGAAGAAGCAGCAGCAGCAACAACAACAACAACAACAACAACAACAACAGCACCAACAACAACAGCAGCAACAACAACAACAACCGCAACAGCAACAACCGTTACGACCGGGTAAAAGGGCCTCGTTAGCGTCCAGCAGCAGTAGCAGCAGCAGCAGCAGCAGCAGCAGCAGTAGTAGCGGTAGCGGCAGTGGAAGCGACGCGACAGATACCGATTCTTCGGATGCTAGCGATACTACGGACAACGACGAGGAGGAGGAGGAACAGGAGCAGGAAGAAGAGGAGGAGGACGAGGACGAAGAGGGAGGTAACAGTTCAAGCGAATCCAGCGACTCGACGTCGGAGGAGGACGCGCCGGAGGGTGGTCGTAAAACGGTCCTCGAATCTCCGAAACCGAGAAGTCCGTTCTCCTGCGACCTCAGCGAGGACAAGCCATGGGGCTTCGCCGCGGCCGCTGCCAAGCTGAACGCAGAGTCCCCGTTTTTCAGCAACATCAACAACACGTTCGGTGCTCCTCTGCCGAAGCTCGACGTTGGCGGAACGCCGACGTTCGGCTTACACATACAACCGGCCGCGACCACCACTCTCTCGGACAACAACAAGAAGAAGCAAAAGAACGTTGCTACCGCAGCCAGGATCACGGTCGGCGGGGGTGGTAACGTCTCTTCCGGCCTGACCGTTGCGGGCAGCGGCTGTGGCGGAGGCGGAGGTAGCATCGATAACAAAGTAAAGCCGGGCGCCGGTCAATTGAAAGGCCTGTTCGATGGTTTGAGTCACTTCTTTTCAGTGCCTACGAACAGTAGGGCGAGATCCGGCGGGACTGCGCCTAATTATGCCCCGGACAGGAGAAAACGGCTCAACGCGGACGACAAGAACGGTGCCAGCAACCAAGCCAAGATCCCGAAAGCTAGCTCGAACAAAAGCGACTCGTCTCCCGGCGTTGGCGTCGATGTCGGCGTTGGCGTTGGCGTTGGCGTTGGCGTTGGCGGTGCCGGTGCCGGTTCCGGTGCCGCCACCGCTGCTGCCGTCGCCACCACCGCTGCTACAGCCGCAGTTGCTATTCCCGTTTCCGTTCCCGTGGCCGTTGCTGTCAGCGTCGCAGGCAAACCGAAGGAAAGGAAAAAGACGGCGGAGGAAGCACCGAGGGTGCCGAGGCCAGGGATCTTCACGCCCTCCGACGAGAGCCTGTTCGTGGTCGGCTCGTTGAACGAGAAGCTACCGAAAATGACACCATCGAATCTGGTGAAAACCGCTGTAAACAGTAAGAGGCACGAGCACGAGAGGAGAAAGCTGATGAAGGACGCCTCGTCGCTCGTCAAGTACGCCCCGCCGTCTCACCGGCACGACCATTATCCACGGAAAAGAAACAGCAGCAGCAGCAGCAGCAGCGGCAATAACAACAATAACAACAGCAATAACAACAACAACACGGTCACTGAGACGAGCAACGGTCAGACGACGCGCCACCCTGTGCCCGCTGTCTCAAAGTCCGGCCTGTGTTCCGATTCCGTGAAATCAAATCCTAGCCTAAAGTCCAATCCACGAGCCTGTACTAGCGCCACCACCACCAACACCACCACGACACCCCGCGCGACACCCTGCTCCACCAGGAAGGGTAAGAGTCTATCCCCGACCCGTTCACGAGTCCCTTAACCTCGATGATGCACCCAAAAAAAAGAAAAGAAAAAAAAAGAAAAGAAAAAAAGAAGAAAAGAAAAAAGTCGCAAAAAGAAGAATTTCCCCTCTAATCTAATCCTCGCTCACCACCACGTGGATGTGTTGGCGGTGTGGTGTGGTATATGATATGTGTGTGTACATGTGACTCTGACACGTAACTTCTTTTCCAGGATCAACGTGATTGTTCTTTCGTTACTGTGCGTGCAATCTCGCCCGATCGAATATCTCGCGTTTCCGATGTTTTCGCGGGATCGTTAACGATCCGATCCTTCTTCTAATCTCGTTCGATCGCGAGAGAATAGCATCGCGCGTTCGAGCACAGAACAATCAGGTTCCTCGATAGGATGTTTATCGGTCACACGGTGTAAAACCAATGGAAATCTATCTTTCACGGTGGATGGTGATACCTTCGAGTTCTCGTATACTTATAATGTGGAAACTGATCGAGCCTCTTGAGACAGTATCCGCGATTCCTGTTCTCGACACGTCCCTAGGTTCTCGGTTCTCTTGATTCCTCGCGGTTCGCTATTCTCGATTCGCGACCCTCGATTCTAAATTGGCGATCGACCCCAAGGATTTCCATCGGTTTCACGCCTCACGAATATTTACGTGGTTTATTGCATGTCACTAATAATGTTTTTTACTTGGCTCTGGCACACTAAACTTTCCTTTATTCCATGCCGCATACTTATAGGGTACTCTATTAGTGCACGCTCGCCAATGCACCCGACCATACACGCAATGGGTTTCGCACACTTTCGTCTCCGGTTCTGTCTGATTCCTCTCGTTTCTCGTATCCCGTTGGTCTTTCGTCGTTTCTCGGTTACCAATCGACGCGCGTAATTTCGAATCGACACGGTTCACTGATCGATTTACTCGAGAAATTGTCGAAGCAACGTATCCCTTGATATATCCCGTTCTTCCTCGTGACAATCGAAAGTGTAACCGCACTTCAGTCAGTTTTGCAGGACGAAGAAATACGCCACTGGGTGGCAGAGTATAATACACTCAACCGTTCCGTCTACCTGCTGCTGCTGACGCTCGCTGATCAGCAAGAGCATCGTTATTGTCGTAGTACTCGACGTCCTCCGCAACGTCTAACGAGAAATGTCCTTTTGCCATCGAAGAGCCAGCCTACGATACTCTGCCAACACATCCCACAAATATCCGATGTCATTCCACAGCTTTGCTTTCTTTCGAGATTCACTGTTATTAACAGCTACTCGATGCTCACTATTTGTCTGTTTCGTTAACTTATGTCGAGGTTGTGCACTGGTTGACGCATCACGCTTGCTGAATCGAAGTAACGGTGTTTTTGATCGACGACGAAACTTAATAACGCAGTTGCCCCGTTCTGTTCGCAAGTGTTTCGTACACCGTATCGCCTGTCCCGTCGCCCACAGTATCGCGTCGCCCTCGACATCGCAACCGTGTAGAGTTAACATTTCCTAGACTCGATCCTCTCCTTCGCACTGGATGCGTCAACAACCATGCGCGCGAAGAACTGCGACGCAGAACCATTTTTTAACTCGAATGTTTTCTTTCTTTCTCGAGAGGCCTTCGTCCCAGCGAAGTGCTCTACACTTCCGTTGTTCTGTATTCGTCCCTCAAAGGAGTGCAAGCAAAAGAAGAACCAATGTTTGCGTTCTGCTTACAGAAGAGCCGATACTGCCGCAAACCTTACCGCCCGGCGTCACGCAGAAGGACGTCGATCTTTTCAAAGACGCTCGGGACAGAGCGGCGCGTCTCACAGTCTCGAACGGAGACGGTGACGGCGAAGGCGACGAGGCCGTGACGGTGACAGCTGCTACGGCTGTTACGACGGCGTCGGCGTCGGCGTCGGCGTCGGCTGCTCTCAGTCCTGGTAACAGCAATACCGCGGCCGGCAACGGCACAAGAAATCCCGCCGCCATAGTTTTCGGCCGGTATGAAGTGGAAACGTGGTACTCGAGTCCGTTTCCCCAGGAGTACGCGAGGCTACCGAAACTGTTCTTCTGCGAGTTTTGCCTAAAGTACACCAAGAGTCGAGCGGTACTCGACAGACACATGGATAAGTGCCAGTGGAGGCATCCACCGGCCACCGAAATCTACAGGTGTAACGGACTATCCGTTTTCGAGGTTCGTACCGTCTCCTGCGTACCTACTTGTATACGTGTACCGATCGAGACTGGTTGTTGTAACTCTGGTTATTCCGTCGCTTTCAGATCGACGGCAACGTCAACAAGATCTACTGTCAAAACTTGTGTCTATTAGCGAAATTGTTCTTGGACCACAAGACCCTGTACTACGACGTGGAACCGTTTTTATTTTACGCAGTGACCAAGAACGACAAGTACGGCTGCCACTTGGTTGGTTACTTCAGCAAAGAGAAGCACTGTCCCGCACAACGGTACAACGTCTCCTGTATCATGACCCTGCCGCAGTATCAGCGACAGGGTTTCGGTAGGTTTCTCATCGAGTTCAGTTACCTGTTATCCAAGGTCGAGGGTATCCCCGGGACCCCGGAGAAACCTCTCTCCGATCTTGGCCGGGTGTCGTATCACTCATTCTGGAAAAGCGTCGTTCTCGAGTATCTCGACGCGCACCGGGACTCGACGGACATCAGGCTGGGCGATATCACCAAGGAGACAGGCGTGTCGGCACACGACATCGCGACCGCCATGCAGTTGTTGGGATTCATCAAATCGGTCCATTTGCCCGGCGAGGGGAATTCGAAAGTGGCTGTGGTAGTCGATTGGAGCAAAGTAGACGGTCACATGGCAAAAGTGCGAAGGAGTTCACGCATCAAACTCGATCCGGACTGTCTGCGGTGGATACCGTTGCTCACGCAGATCCCGAATCCTTACCAAAGTCCCGAGGAGAGCGGCGACACAAGCTCCGAATCCTCTCCCATGGTGGAGCCCAAGCAAGCAGCCGCAATTGTCGAGAAGATCCAAAAGGTCAAAATCAAGAAGAAACCCAGAGGTCGAAGGTTGGGTCAGAGAAGGTCGTTACCGTTGAAACAGAAGAGCCCGCAAAAATCCGCAGCTGCCGCTCTACAGAAGGAAGTGTCCAAAGCGTCGAAGGACGCTAAAGAAACGACCAAGGATTCGAAATCGGTCAAGGAATCAAAGGAGCCGAAGGAGTCGAGAGAATCGAGGGAAATGAGGGACGAGAAGGAAAAGAAGGAAGCGAAAGAGGCAAGAGACCCGAAGGGGACCAAGGACTCGGAAAAGGAAACTCGGACCATCTCCGCCGTGAATTCTGAATCGCTCAAGGACTCGGTGGAAGTCGAGTCGAAGAACGTTCCGTTAACGCCGAGAAATTCTCGATCAGTGACGACTGCAAAAAATGCAAACTCTTCTGCTATTTCGGCGAAAGCGACGCCGCTGTCGTCGAGCATGTCGAGGCGGAGGATCAGAACGCCGAAGGCATCTCTGGCGATGGAGAGCGCGACGACGGCGTCGACGATAGCGGCGGCGGCGGCGGCGTCGACGACGGCAGCAATGACGACTACCACGGCCACGGCCACGACCACGACCACGACGCCTCTCCGCAAACGAAAACATTCCGAAAAGACTGAAGCCGAGGAGAAGGAGGAAAAGTCGGAGGTTAGTTCCAGGAAGAGGACTCGCGAGTCTTTGAGGGAGAAGGAGAAGGAGAAGGATCGGGAGAAGGAGAGGGATAAAGAAAAAGAGAAGGAAAGAGAGAAGGAAAAGTCGAAAGAGAAAACAAAGGACAGGGATTTTCCGAAAGTCAAGGATCACGCGCCGGAACCGGAGAAGACGTCGTCGAAACTGTCGACGTCGACTCTGTCGTCGACGGTGCAGAAGCCGGCGAAAAAGCAATGCAAAGTCGACGACATCCTGTTGAGGGTGACGAGCAGACAAACCAAGTATTTGCAGGCGAAGCAGGCGAAGGAGAAGAAGAGCACGGACGAGGCTCAATGCAACGGCAAGGAGGAGTCGAAGGAGACGAAGACTCCGCCGATGTCGAGGCGGGGACGAGCCAAAGCCGAGAAGGAGTCTCTGAAGATGCCTCAGTTGAAGCCGGAGACGCCCACGGGCGACAGACCAGAAAGTCCTGTGATACCTCCACCTTCGTTGTCACCTTTGACCGATTCGGAGAAGCCAGAGTCTCGCGAGCAGGAGGACTCTACCGTTCCAGTGCTGGTGTCCGCTTCGAAGGAGGACGGCGTCGAGCTCGAGAAAAACGAGACGGTCGAAGAGAACGGCGCGATCGTGCTACCGGAAGCGGAGACCGCGTTCGCGAGTCCCGGCGAGTACGAGGGCGGCGACGAAGACGAGGGAGAAGAAGAAGTACCTGCACCACGGCCGAAATCCGTGACAGAGGGTTCGAGCAACCCGGAGACTGAACCAATCGAGCAGCCCGAGACGACCATGGAGGAGATCCTGCAGAAGGTGGAAAAACAAGAAAAGCCGGAAATATTGGGGTATGCGGGGGCGGTACCCGAGGATCCGGAGAAGAGCCAGCTGCCGAAAGTCGAATTGGAATTACAGCAGATCGTTGTGAGGGGGCCCGTGGAGGGGGCTCTGGACGAATGTGATAAAGACTCTGAGACTGAGAAAATGATTTCTCGTAGCCCTGAAATGTCGAAATTGGTACCTGAAGTATCTTCGCCCAAGGGAGAAGAATGCGAAAAGTTAGAAGCTATTACTCAGGATGAAGATAGTCCTAAGGAAGAGCCGATTTGCGAGAGGATAACGCTGAAGGAAACGAAAGAAGAGTCGACGCGATCAACGATCGAGGCTTCTCCGGCGACTCCTACAGAGAAGAAAGAATTGACGAGCGTCGTCAGTTCGAACGTAGCCTCGAGCGTCGCTTCGAACGTTATTTCGAATGTCGTTTCGAATGTCGTCACGAACGTCGCCACGAACGTCACCACGAACGTCACCACGAACGTCGCGACCAACGTCGCGACGAACGTCGCCGCGAACGTCGTCGCGAACGTCGCTTCGCCCGAGGCCGAGCCCCTCACGCCGCAGGAGAAGACGCTACCCATCATGGAACAACAGGAGACCATACACCTGCACCAGACGCAAGAGGAGATGAAACAGAATTCTCCGGAGAGCGGGAAGACGACGCCGCATCTGGAGAACCCTGGATCGGTAAAGCGGACGCCGCCCTCGCAACCGGACCTACCCTCCATGGGAGTCTACACGCCCGACTCGACCACAAATTCGGTGCACTCGTTGCATTACAGCCAGTGCGATCTCGATGTGAGTCAGTTGGGCCTGGAGTCGCCTACGTCGATATCCAGCGACCTGGCGTCCCAGAACAGCGTCGAAAGGCCGCCCAGCGCTTTGCCGTCGATGCCTGCGTCGGGGTCCGTACCGATTTCCGTGTCGATGCAGATCGCGGCACCGGCCACGTCCGTGGCAGTGAACATCTCGCCGCAGGTTCAGTACGCCGATTGTTCGATGCCGCAGCATACGCCGCCGGCGCACGTCAGTATTCATCATCCGATGCATCAGCCCCACACGCCGCAGCCTCTTCAGCAGC
>CM052154.1:13522094-13615500 GCA_028455555.1 Augochlorella aurata | reverse complement strand
TATATATATATATATACATATATATAAATAAATATTTGCAAAGAATATTCTGTTTGATATTAACAATTGTTGAACGTTGTTGTTTACGTTTTCTTCGAGGCACGCTGTACTTTACTGTATCATAAAATACTTACTGCTAAGATCATTCGAGCTGTATTATTGCGAATTAGCTATTACGATTATCAAAAGTGTCGAGATCATCGTGAACGCATTCGTTGTCCATTTTACCGTGTTATATCATCGTTCGTAATCAGCATCGACACCACGTTTGTTCTCCAGTTATCAGCACCGCCCCATCACCACGATCACTTCCACCACCACCGCTATTCTCCCCTACCTCCCTACCAGCCACACCCCTTCACGCGATATCGTTCTAATCGTGATCGTTTTTATTATTATTTTTATCGATTACTACTATCATTATTAATATTATTATTTCTATAATTATTAATATTATTACTATTAGTATGATCATCATGATACCCAAACCAATATACAATTATAGTTTTATCCGATTCGAACGGCTCGTCACACACGGACACGCGGAAACCGATTAGGGAAACCGAGGGACACATGCAGAGGACAAATTACATTTGATTCGTTACTCTCTATTCTATGTAATAATGGTTTTTATTCTAGCTAATATTTGGAGTGAAAGGGCACATACATAGACACACACATACACATACGCACACACCACGGAAAAGGCGAAGAAAGCGCGTTCGAGCGCAAACGAGTGGGCAGAGACGGACACAGACACACGAACAAGATATTATACTACATTCGAGAATGATTATGACTGCGTATATAATACAAAAACTCTTCCACGGAGCGTCGTAAAAAAAAGTTAATGCGAAAATTATTTTTTGTATCGAATCGCGATGAGAGAAAGGGAGAGAGAGAAAGAAAGCGAGAGAGAGAGAGAGAGAGAGAGAGATAGAGAAAATGAAAAATAGGGAGACGCGCGGCTCCACACGTTTCCCTTCGACCCGACTGTGGGGAAATACATAAAAATGGTGCTCGTTCGTGTACGTTGAATTGTAATTTCCCTCCCACGCGTCGGCGACGCTTCGCGGAACTGTCGCGAACAAAATAATAATATATTTATAGTACGTTAACGAATTCGATTTTTGCAGAGGAGGACGAGAACGCGATAAGAATTGTGCGAGAGAGGCAGGGACATGCTGCCCGGTTTTTAGCGTAACTCTTTAAACGGATAAGAAAGGTCATTAATAGTGTAAAAATACATCAATATTTATTGTACATAGATCTAAAAAAAACTACTAACAAATAAAAAGAAATCAAAAATATGTGCTGAGGCTCGCGAGATGTTGCTAATTAGCTAACTCTAGATAGTCCGATACTTTTATGCACTGTTACAATTTTGCGGTAGACTTCCTTGCCGCGTCCCCCATCGCCGTGTTATCTTCTCCTTCTTCTGAAATGATAAGAAGGACTTTTGCGTGACAGAGTAGAGTCGAGGACAGCGAGAAGGAGTCCCTTCGAAGGACTATTTTAATCACCTTGACTTTCTTATCTTTCTTCTCCTTCCTTCTCGCCTCTTCTTCTCGGCATTCGCCAGATCTATGTATTTCTTTCTCTGCTCCGGAGTCATTTGCGTCCACAATTTCCCAGCTGCTCGCGCGATCACGGTTACAGGCTCCTTCGGCTTTTTGCTGCGCAACCGTAAAAAGAAAATGATGAAAGGATTCGTCCCGCGGTACGTGATGTTCTCTTTTCGGCTCTCTTTCCGAGGCCTGTGTCTCGTCCCGCAAGGTTTAGCAGCCCTCTTTCCATTCTTTCCGGGACGGTCATCTACGCTACCCAAAATCAACAAATGTAACTTTTAAGTGAAATAATTGCTTCGGCAATTCTGATCCGACTCGGCCCGAGGCGAGCTTGAAATTTTTTTACCCGTCAAACTTGTCCTTCTTCCGGTCTTTTCGCACCTTGGACGGTTGCGTCGATCCCGAGTTTCCCATTTTATCGCGACCCTGATCGATGCGTTTCTACCGTGGTATTACTTGTGAATTTTACGTCTGCCTATTTTTCTACCGGAAAAACCGCGCGGAGGAAATCCTGACCAGGATGCCAATGACGGAAACTGCGTTCCCTTGTTTTCCCGACAGAAACAAAAGAGGAAGCGAGAGGAATTGAGAGAAAAATACCGAAGAACTTTTACGCATTACGATCTTTATTGATTTAGTATAAAACATATTCGTATTGTTGTCGACATCGCGATTTCAGATCTACCCATTTTCACGCGAATTATATCGCATCGATAATAATGTTAGTTTCTTGAAATTGAAAACGTCCAAATTATACGTTTCCTTGTCGGAAGAAAAAGAGAGCTTCGCTGGTAGCGCTCGTGGCGCTAAGGAGTTGATGGTTATTCGATTAACGGTTGATCGAACGGAAACAGCTTTCTCTGGTCCAAGATTCTACAATTCTCCGCCTGCCTGGGCGGCTCTCTTGGGTTTCTTGTTCTTGCTCCATTTATCGCCGCAATAGCAAGCTTGTTTCTGCGCGTCCATGTAACTCTTGCAGCCCAGGGCTGTAGTCCCTGTGAAAAGCATCTTCGCGGCCGCCTTGCACGTGTTCGTCACTGTCGTCGTTTGGTAGCCCTCGCAATATTTGTACAAGCATCTTTTGAATTCCAAATCGCACTTCTCCTTGTCCATGTTGCAGGTGTCGTAGCAGATATCGTGGGCGTCGCAACATTTCGTCATCTCCGCCAGGGGCAAGTACTCTTGGCTTATCTGCGATCGTTTCAATTATCTGTATAGAGAATAGAACGAAGCCAAAGTTTGGTCAATTGTTTGGTTTTACCTCTATTCCTAAAGATCCGCAGCCGTTGCTCTGCGGTTTGTGATTCCAATCCGGTTTCGGTGCAATGCCTGAAATCATACATAAAATGTTCCCGCCACTCTGAATGAGAAATACCAACCAATGAAATTCGACCGCGTCATCGAATGCGCGTCCCGCATTTTTGAAACTCTCTAAACCTTGACGGACCCTCTCTTTTAAAAACCTGACAGATCTCTTTCTTTTGCTATCGTAATATTGCGCGATGTGGCTCCATATTGTGTCAAACTTGTTCGTTTTTACATTTGTGTTACATACACATGTACGTATTATACTTAGAACTTGTCCACTCCGCAATATGTCGGCTGACGCGACCAATGGTAGCCTGATCGTGGACGTAGTGTGGAGTCAATTATATCGTTAACAATAGGTTAATTACGCACCTGCTGGACACTGGAAAACACAGTTTTCTTCGACCGCGGCATCAAATACCTCGTGTATGTCCTTGATCTTTCTCGCCACGGTAATCGCATTCTCGAATAGATTCTCGAAGACAGATTCCGCGGTTAACACGGCGTCCCTTAGGTTCGATAACAAACCAGTACCATAACCGGACCAAGCGTAGGCCATAAAAGTCAAAATGTAGACCAGGATTTTCCTGTATTGCGAAAAGTCCATTGTTACGGGTTCTTCAGACACTACCGACACACTGTTCCACCGGTCCGTGGATATTTTTAGGTGAATCGACTCACATAGGTGTTCAGGATCGTGGACACGTGGTGGCAAACGACTTAGTAGTTTTTCGTGATACGCTTTCGTCACGCAGCGTACAATATATGTATGTACATATCATTAGCATCACTATGATGACATTACTCTCGGTCTATTTGCTTCGTCGTTTCACGTGGCTCAAAAGTATTGAAAAAAAACATGCAAATTGAAAGTGCCACGTTCATTGAGGGATTTCAGGTTTGAAAATTGATTGGATAGTTTAGTATTGTATGGTACTAATTACAAGAAATTACAACATTTCCAATTTTCCGTCAAGTAACAGTGTTTATTACATTAGATAAAAGGAATCAATATGTAAATAATGCTGGCAGTATAAATATAAGTTTGCGTTTGTTACAACTTCTCTTTGAGTTCTCCTTTGTCGTACAGATTCTTTATATCTGTGCCACCTCCCAAACACACTCCCTTAACGAACACCCTAGGAACAGTCCTAGCAGAGGTCATTTCACCTAGTACATCTTGGATATCGTCTCCATCGTCTCTCTCATCCAACTCGATCACAGTATATTTTTCTTTCAATTTATCAAACACCTACAAGAATTTTCGAAAGTATTGGTATCGAAAACATTGAATGTCAACAAAAAATACTTGAGTAAATCAGTAGTACCTGCTTGGCCATTTTGCAATAAGGACACCTTGTCTTGGAAAATATCACCACTTTGTCGGATGCAATCATCTGCTTAACTTGATCTGCGGTGACATTCATGTCTGCTTCTCTGGTACTGGAAACTGAACCCAATGCGTTTATCTAAACAAATTATTACTGCAAAAATAACGCAACTTCTGCATGGTGATCAGGAGATTGTTAGATCGTTCAAAACTTAAGAGATTTGTATCGTTCGTCTTGCAATCGCTGTTCCACCCGTTGTAATCCGGATTGGTTACAAAAATTATGTTTGCCATACCGCTGAACAAACTCGGTGATATTTTATACATTTTCAGTTTAAGATATTGTTTGAGAGATGCAATTGACATAACTGACATAGTTGATGATACCAAATTCACCGCGTCAATTTATCCGTTTTAGGTTAATGTTCGAACAAAAGATGCAAAGTGCGACGCGAAACAAGTGAACTGAACGCGTGGCGTTCGAATACAGATCTTTTGTAAGTGTGACATTTACCGTATTTGAATTATTAAATTCTTTATGCGATAATTGTGTCAACACACAGAAATTCAAAGCTCATGAAAATTTATTTACAAAATTCATTTTATAATACATACGTTCGTTAGAAGAATTTACGAATGTTTAGAGCGCTGGAGACTTTTGACCAGAATCGGCAGTTGTACACAGAATGGAATAACTTGTTGTACAAGTACAAGTACAAGGAAAAATATTCAATCTGCACGATGAGCACGACAAGAATGATTCAGACTCGGCCAGACTCAGAGTAGGACTGTAATTCCAAGTACATACATGTGCATACAACCTGATATACGTACTATTGTTCTAGCGAATGGTGTGCGTAGACGTAGATAATATAATCGATTGAAAGGTAGATTTTATGTAATGTCAAGTGTTAGTTCTTAGCGGATATGTATTGTGAGTTTCAAGTTGTATGGCAGTTCTTTAATACAGCAGTTTGACTAGTAATTGTATTGTAACTCCATGGGCAGCTAGGGAATTATTGCATATTTCATTTCTTTAAGTGACAAATAGAAAAAATAATTGCAGTCGCCACAAAGACGATTACGTATCAAACTAAGCAGAAAACAACAAATATTCCATATAGTTTATATGTATATCTTTTGTTTCTTCCTTGCATATACATATGTATGCATGCACAGGTAACCCAACGATGACCATGAGCAGCGGCGCTTCTTGCGGAGAAATAGCAAAGCTCAGAACGGGGACCGTACAGCGCCAATTGGTGCAGTGGCAAAACGCTCAAACTGTTAGACAAATTACCGATAATCGATTTTGGCTAACAGTTTGAGCGTTTTGCCACTGCACCAATTGGCGCTGTACGGACCCTGATCGGAGCTTCATCTTTTCTCCACAAGAGGCGCCATCGTTGGCCATATATACTATGCACTAACAGACCTCGTCCGAGGTCTAGATTTGCAGCTCTCTTGGCAGATGGCGAAGCAGTGACGGACGAAGCACGGTCGGTGGTTGAACATCTTTCCTGATTAACCAGTCGATGTCTATCGTGTTGGAAGTTGGGTTGGAAGTTGGAAGTGTTCTTTTGACACTTGACGTTACGAATTATCGAATTGTTTGTAAGGTTTCCTCGGGATAAAAATGGTGTAAGAAACAAAACCTAAGAGACGATGAGCAGGATCGCGAGAATGGCCTGTCCAGGAGGTGGTCTGTATGTCGTCGAGAGCGAGGTCTGTCTTCTCATGACGTCTATGAGACGAGGTACCCGTTGGTCTTCGCATTCTCATCAGGTTAGAACATGTCACAATTGCTTCCATCTGCAGAGCGAAATCTTTCGTTTCTTCAACAATGAACGAAAGAATACGCCCACGTGCGCAGTGATACGTAGGCTTAGAGAATAGCCGTGGTCACGTGCGTTTATTTTTATGGTTGTTAAATCTAACAACTTGTAAGAGTCAGTATGGTAACACCCGAACGTGAAAACGCTCCGTTTTACGATGACGCGTGTCCTAAATTTGTACGATTGCTTCTTAGGATGAGGACCAGGACGCTCTCATGAAAGGCTTGTCCAACTTAAAGGATGTTCTGAACGAAGCGAAAGATTTATCTCAGTTGGAGCCTGGAGTGTTTCTAGCTCCGTTTCTAGAAATCATTAGATCGGAAGAAACAACGGGACCTGTTACGAGTCTCGCGCTCTCTGCTGTTAATAAAATGATATCTTACGGCTTGATCGGTACGCCTTGTATAACTCGTTTCTTATAGGTTGCAAAAATTGTGACTCGAAAACACGTTCTAAACAATAATAATAATTTGTCGCTGTCACAGATCCCGATTGTATTGCGGTAGCCCAATGCGTCGAAGCTGTCGCAGACTCGGTGACGCACGCAAGATTTGTGGGGACTGATGCCTCCGGCGATGGAGTTGTTCTAATGAGAATACTTCAGGTTCTAAGAGCTCTCACCTTGTCGCCGGCCGGAGATTATCTATCGAATGAGAGCCTTTGCGAAATCATGCTCAGTTGTTTCAGGATATGTTTTGGGTCGCATCTCAGCGAATTGTTAAGGAAAACGGCAGAACATTGTCTGAGAGACATGGTGCAGCATCTCTTCATTCGTTTACCGCAGTTTGCAGACGACACGAGGGCGTTATTGAACATGAAGAAGATGAGGACCGACGGCATGGAAAATACTCGTAGCAAAAATAGAAAAAACAAAAATCATTTCAAGCAAAAATCAAAGCCGAATCCGGAAGACACGGACGACAGCGAAGCTCAGCTTTTGAACACCGTCGATAGGGTAAAACCGAGTCATCTGGCGACGTCGCCTGTCTCTTCCGGAGGAAATATTGTAGATATGCAAGGATCCTTGGATCAAGGGACTACGGAGAACCCCGAGGACGAGAGCAAGGACAACGGTAAAAAAGAATCAAACGGGAAGAATGAAATTTCGAAACAGCAAGACGATTCGGAAGCGAAGGGAAAAGAAACGAATGCGGAAGATGATTCCAAATGTAAGGATAACGACGATAGTACTGTACAAAGTACAAGCGATTCGCAGGAGAAGGAACAACTGCAACAGGAAGAGTACAAAAGTCTGGAAAAAGATGAGAAGGAAGAGCAAAGTCAAACGAAAGAAACGTCTGCGGTTAAACAAGAGAGTCAAGGTAATTAAAATGATCTACCGTGCCTCTTTTTAGTTTTAAACTTGCTAACAATGTACACGTTATTTTAATAGAGAACCAATCGGTGGAGGACGAAAAGAGCCCGGAGTTGATACAGTCGCCGATAGGAAGTGTGGAGGACTTGTCGTTGGACGAAAACACCAACAACGGATACAAAGATTTGAAAATTAAAGAACCCGAACAAATCGAAGAGTACGTTAACGCTCAAGGAGTTCGTTTCATGCCGCTTCAACAATTGGTACCGTACGGTGCTCTATGCATTCGCGAATTGTTTCGGTTTCTCGTGTCTCTCTGTAACCCTCTCGACAAACAGAACAACGGAGTAATGACCAATCTTGGTCTCAGCCTGTTGCAAGTGGCGCTAGAGATCTCTGCCGATGCTCTCACCAATTTTCCATCGTTGCTTGCCCTCGTGAAAGACGATCTTTGCAGGAACTTGATTTTGGTAAGGCGGAAACATGCATTAGTATGGTTGAACGAAACCGATCCAGCAATTTAATCGTTCGAATTCGCCAGCTTCTCGGCACAGATCGACTGTCAATCCTCGCCGCCGACTTGCAAGTGTCCTTTCTATTGTTCGAATCGCAGAGGGAACACTTAAAATTCCAAATGGAGCATTACATAACGAAATTAATGGAAATCGTGTACTCAGACTCGAACAAGATATTATACGATCAACGAGAATTGGCGCTCGGTACGAATTGACCGCGACGGAAGCAGTTTAACGTTTTATGATGCAATCGTTGCTTTTGTTTATTTCAGATGCGATCGTGAGGTTGTGGAGAATACCGGGGTTACCTGCTGAACTATATCTGAACTATGACTGCGGCTTGTACTCGAGCAACTTGTACGATGAATTGATGAAACTTCTGTCGAAGGTATACATATTTTGTATTGAGAAACGGGATAATCGATTCGGTGACAGAAGCTTTGTATGTATTCAATTTCTGATGTTAGAATGCTTCCGCGTTCATGGGCACTATGTACAGTATGCAGTTCATCTCGTTGGACGCTATAATTATGCTGGTATCTGGCATGGAAGTCAGATGTAAAGGGTACAAAGAATTATGCAAACCTTCGCGACACAGTGCTTCACCGAATCTGCCGACGCGGGAAGAATTGCTCGCCATAAAAGCTAACAAGATGGTAGGTTATTTTGTCGTTGTCGTCGACGACGAACCGCTCTAAGTAGATCGAGTTTGATCGTTCTACGATTTTCTCGATTACAGTGGTTGGTGGTGGGAACGGAAAAATTTAACGAGAACCCGCGGGAAGGTATCGCTAAGCTCACGGAACACGGCCTGTTGGGTGGAAGCCCTGGCAATCCCGATCCGGAGAAAGTTGCGAAATTTCTGAAGGAGAATCCCAGCCTTGACAAAAAAGCTATCGGAGAGTACATCAGCAAGAAGGAGAATAAAAATGTTTTAAATTGTTTCGTTCATAGCTTCGATTTGAGAAACACGCGTATCGATCAAGCCCTACGTCTTTATTTGGAATCCTTCCGACTTCCTGGCGAGGCGCCACTCATCTCTTTGTTGCTCGAGAAGTTCGCGGAACATTGGCACGTGAGTTTGCTGTTCGATTTTAGCGAAATATTTATATCGTCGACGGTGACGCAACCAGTGCACGCACAAAGAAATGTTGTCTCTGTTTACCCAGGATAGCAATGGCAAGCCGTTCGAATCGGCGGACGCCGCGTTTACCTTGGCATACGCTGTGATCATGTTGAACGTCGATCAACACAATTACAACGTGAAACGGCAGAACAATCCGATGACGGCCGACGAGTTCAAAAGGAACCTGAAAAAGGTCAACGGTGGATCCGATTTCGATCAAGATATGCTCGACGAAATTTATTGTTCCATCAAGTAAGAATCCTTTCGCGTTTCGTGCACGCGTTGCGCGAACAGCTTAGATTTTCTGTCTAACGATCCAACGTTATTAGGGGCGAGGAGATTGTAATGCCAGCGGAACAGACGGGATTGGTGAAATCCAATTATTTGTGGAAAGTACTGTTGCGTAGAGGCGCAGGGCCCGAAAGCATCTACCTGAAGGTTGGAAACGCTGGCGAATTTGTGGACAAAGAACTGGCCGAGCAGGCTTGGGCTTCGATAATTAGCGCGCTTTGCCGTGCGTACGACAAAGCACCCGACAAGTCGTTGCAGCGGCGAGTTGCTGACATGTTTCTTCGGTTCGTTAGACTACTGCAAATTTGGTGTAGAATGATCAAACGAAAACGGTAATAGCATTTTACTTTCAGGTGTGCCTCGATAAGCGCTCACTACAGCATGAACAACGATTTCGACACGCTCGTGGTCAGTTTGTGCAAGTTCACGGGGTTGGCGACCGGTGGTGAACCCGATCAAGTCGTGTTATATCTCGGCAGAAGCGGCAGGTGCCAGCTAGCCGTGAGAACCCTCTTCAAGATCATTCACATGGACGGGGACGCGATGAGAGCCTCGTGGAAGAATATCGTCGACTGTCTACAGTCGTTGTACAAAGCGAGGTTGCTGCCAAAGGGTCTCACCGAAGGAGAGGACTTCATCGATCCGTCCGGAAAGATATCTTTGCTTCGTGAATCAGCCACGCCCAAACCACCGCCCACCGATCAAGGAATATTTTCCAGTTTGTACTCGTACATAGCTCAAGACACCTCGCGCATGTCTCAGCCGGCTGAAGCGACCGCGAGGAAGAAGGCGACCGAATTCTTGGCCAGCTGTTATCTCGAACAGATCGTCGAGGACAGCAAGTTCTTGGAGGTGGAATCGCTTCGGTCTCTTGTCGGTGCTTTGGTCTTCACCAACCATCAAGACGAAGACGTATCGGTGTTTCTGCTGGAACTCCTGTTGGAGGTGACCATTCAGAATCGCGACAGAGTCATGTGCATTTGGCCGATGGTGAAGGCTCACTTGGATAGTCTGCTGACAACGGCCGCGAGGGAGAATCATCCGTACCTCCTGGAGAGGGTAGCGGTTGGAATGCTGAGATTAGCCATTAGACTGCTACGAGGAGAAGAGTGCGCGTGGACCGTGTTGCCCCCTCTGTTGCCATTGACTCATTTGCCTTCGGCGACCTCAGCGCCCCTCGCTCGACAAATCGCGTACGGCTTGTTTGAGTTGCTGAAGATCGGTGCTGCCAACATTCACAGCACGGAAGACTGGAAGGTGGTGTTCAGTCTACTGGAATGCGCCGGCGCCGGTGCACTGTCGCCGAAGCAATCGAATCCAGTGTTGGACGAGGCAGCGAACTCCAGAACGTCGGTGTTGGATCCCAGGCCCATCAGTCCCGTGCCGGAATGGATGTTGATGTCGCCGACGGGGACGGAGGCGCCTCTGCCAGTGGCGGCCGACACGATCGTCCTCGATCGCGACCTGCAGCAGCACGATCCGGCCGCGCTGGTCAAGTGCTGCGACAGCTTGACGTTTCTCGTCAGAGACGTGGCACACGTCACTCCGTTCAACTTTGAACTATGTATCCGCTGCGTGAGAACCTTCGCCGAGGCAGTCCTGCAATGCACGGGCAAGAGAAGCAGAGTTTACGCGACGACGGAGGAACCGGCCGGCTACCAGCACAGTCCCATTCAACTGTTGGAGCTGATGCACACGCTACACACTCGTACCGCTCAGGTGTTCAGATGGTGGGCAGAAGAGGGGAACAACGCCGAGCAAGCGGTGTCGCTGTGGCCGCAGGTCTGGAGACCTCTGTTGCAGGGTATCGCGAGATTGTGCTGCGACACGCGACGACCGGTGCGCACGGCGGCCATCACCTATCTGCAGAGCACGCTGCTGGCTCACGACTTGGGTCAATTGTCGGCGATCGAATGGTCCCAGTGTTTGGAACAGGTGCTCTTCCCTTTGCTCGCTCAACTGCTGGGACCGATCGCGTCCGACGACCCGGTTGGAGTCGAGGAAACGAGAGTCAGGGCGGCCCAGTTGCTGTCCAAGGTCTTTCTACATCATCTGAACCCTCTGCTAACTCTTTCCGGATTTCTACCTCTATGGCTAACCGTCCTGGATCTGCTACGCGCTTACATGCACGCGGACAACAGCGAACTACTGTTCGAAGCCATACCCGAGTCGCTGAAGAACATGCTGCTTGTGATGTCTTCCACCAACGTTCTCGTGCCCAACTCGAATCTGTGGGCGCCCACTTGGAGAACCATCGACGTGTTTCTGCCCGATCTGAAGGACGTACTTTTCCCAGAGCCGCCACCGCCGGCGTCGCAGACGCAGCAGGTCTCGCGCGTGATCAGCTTGGTGGAGCAACAGCAACCGTCGTTTTCGGGCTCGATAGCGCCCCAACCGGACAACGCTGCCCCCGAGCCGACGAACTCGCAGCCGGCGCAGCAGGACGCGAATGCAGAAGTCGCCGCGACGGAGTTTGCGGAACCCGGTTCGGTGAGCTCGAACGCGAACGCGAACGTGAACGCCATCTCCGTGACGGTTCCGTTGTTTGACTACAAAGAACCGCAACAGGTGATCACACTGGTGAATCAACAGCCTCCGAGCGTGTCGAGCCCCGTCGCCGTACAGCCGGCCGCGCAACAAGTATTCGACGTCTGTCAATCCGTCTGTCGGTCGACGATCGTTGGCGAACACACGACCAACGCCAGCGAAGCGTATCTCGAGCGAATACCAAAGATCGAGAACGAACAGGAGCACGTTGTCGCAGCCGAATACGAGGATCGGCGGCAAAGCCAACAGCAACAGCCCTCGCCTAGACAACACTCTGTACAGCATTTACTCTATAAGCAGGAACAGCAACACGTTGGAACGGTGAACTCTTCGCATCGCGCGAACTCGTCCGAGGTGAATCAATGTCTTGCATTTTAGCAGGAGCTCGTGGATCGTCTCCCTTCTATTTCTATTTTGATTTCTAGATCTCTGATTCCGTCGCGCTCGCGTACGCTCGCTTTTGTTCTAACCGTTCCTCGACCTCTTTCAGCCCGCAACCGAGTAAACGACGAAGAGGAGATCGGCGCGAGAAACGCTCGCGGAATTTCTTGTATCCAAGTCTCCGAATTCGGGCGCGCTCGCCGGAGCTGAAGAGTCGATCCGACGCGTTTCACCCTTCCTCAAGATTCATCATCGTTCGTTGGCCTAGATTAAATCCGTTTTTCCTTTGAATCGTTTCGTATACCATAAACACCGTATACCTGACACGAGTAGCTGTAGTCAAAGAAAGCGACCAAAGCAATTCCAAAAAAGGAATTGGCGCGTCACGAGTCGGATTAACCGGAATATTTTCTTTACAGACGACAGCTATAAGCTCTTCAACGGCGACGATGTTTAATTCTGCGGCGTATTTTAGCGAGGATCCCGCTGCGGATCGGTTATTCGCCGTGACCAATCCTTGACCACTGTACATTCGTTCTGTATATTGTATGATATAAAATATTTCTATGAAGCACGAGACAGCTTTGGTCCCGCGCAAAGGAAGAGGGGAAATCGAACAGCGAACAACGGAATGGAAACGACAGTGACACAGACCTTTGGTTCGCGTATATTTGCGCGGCGCGATGTATTAATAATAACACGTCAACGGTGTAATTAACATCGTGTCCCTGTTTATATCGTATTCCGGTCTCCCGGATTCCCGTATTCCCGGTTCGACGAGTACAAACTGTAGACTCGAGAGTCCGTCGAGAGTCCGGAAAGCTGGTAGACGGGGGTAGCCTTGGTCTCGTAGAAAAATAGATTTTTTACGAGCGTATCTTCGTATTATCACAGAGCAATGCGATCGCGGCAGCCAAGCTCCAGCCAGTCGCTTACTGTGGTCTTCGGCAATAGTAGCCTAGAGTCTTGCACATTTCGCAGAGGTGTTGCGGGTGAGACTTGCTCTGGTCCGACACATCCAGCCCGTCCGGTTTCTCCAGAGGTCTCTGAAATTACGGCGTCGACGAGCATCAATCGGTTATACGCGATTAGACAATCGCGGTCGTTGCGTAACGCGGACGAAAACGCGAAACCGAGGGCGCTAGGAAAGCTGCTAGGGAAACCGACTCTGCGTCTCCGCGTCTTTACGAGACCCGTGGCCAACGATATTTATATTTTCCTTTGAAAAGTTTTATTCGGCCGCGTCACCTAAAAATACCTCGATTCGGATCGCGTCGGTTAACGTCGGATGGAAGAAGGTTTCGCATTCGACCGGGGCCAGCGAAACGGTCCGAGTTTCTGCGAAAAACGAAACGATCGGGCGTATATTCTGCGCGCACCGCCGGGCGATCAACGGGAGCGCGATTACAAGACTATAATTAGCTTTTGCCGGTTCCCGCTAAATTTCGACGCAGTTTTAGTTTGCTCGACGAAAACGTTGCGCCGGTCCGCCGAGAACAGATCTCTTCGAACGCGCTCGGCGGAGAGAGAGAGAGAGAGAGAGAGAGAGAGAGAGAGCGCAACAAGTGATAACCATCGTACGCGTTACGTAAGCGCAAGTCCGATGGGGCAAGGGAGCATAGAATCGTAGTCACCTGCTTGTGCGGATAGACGTTTATGCGGCATTTCATGCACTCTTGGCCCATATTTGCCCAGCTGTTGCCCGACATCCATTTGCGCTTGCACTTGGGACACTTGTACTCGCCGAAGCATCTGTTGTTGCCCTGGTACGGCGTCAGACCCTCGCCCTTCGGCCGCGCCTGCAATCGGGACGCACGGTGGTCACGCTGGAGAACGTTTTAATTAACTCGTTAGTCATCGGCATATTCGAGGACGCCGTGCTCCGGATTGCTTTCGCTCGACGGGTCCACGGTGAAAAGGGGAAAGGTCCGCGATTACAGAATTATTCTCGAATGTTCTCCTCCCAAAGGAGGATGCCGGGAAGGCAAGGCAGCTGCGTCGCAGCGAGCTAGCATACTCGACGAAACTATAAACAGAGGTGGCTGCTTCCGCGAGTGCAGGCCCGCTCGCTCGCGTTCAAACTCGCGATCTAAATACATTTCCAAGGAAGCTCGCTGCGCGCACAGATGCTCGAATACCCCGCGGAATATCTCCGGTTTCTGAAAAGCGAAGCGCGTGGACGCCGCGTTAACGGGGCCAAACTCGTCGACCGTGCGGGCCGATGACTATCGCATGACGTCATGCTCGCCAGAGATACTGTTTGTTGTGTCAATTAGCGTTTAATTGGACATCGTATCGCGGTGTTGCATCGAGCGACGCGGGTCGTTTGAGAGCGCCGCAGAACCTTGCGAAACTCTGCGAAAACGACTCAGGGCGCGGAGTGGAGCGGGGCGGCGCGGCGCACCGCGGCGCCCTCTCGTTGCTCTCTCGCAACGGGGGAATAGACACCTCGGGACAGTCTTTGATGTAGTGGCCCTTTTTGAAGCACAAGTGGCACAGATAGCTGGGCGGTGGTCTCTTGGACGGTTTCCTGTCGAGCAGGCCCAGCTCCGTAAAGTGGTCCGCAAGGTCGCCGATGCTGTCCGCCAGGTTGCCTCCTAGGGGAGCGCAAGGGCTCGACCGAGCCCTGGCTCCAGGTCCCGGCCCCACTCCCGCTCCGGGCCCAGCGCCGACCACGGCCCGGTGCAGATAGGGCTGCGACGGCGTCGTCGGGAAACCGCTCCAGATCGTCGGCAGGAGCTTGCTCTGAAGACACAACCATTCGCAGGTTACTCGTTGGCGAATCGTCGAGCGAATCGTCGAGCGAATCGCCCGCTGCCGATTAATACCTGGTCCGGAGGCTGAGCGCGATTCTGATCGGTGATCGCTAGGTAGACCCAGTTGAGCAGGTGAGGCGAGTAGTGAGGTTGCTGAAGCGGCTTCTGGCCTTGGCTGCCGACGCCGATGCCGATCTGTGCCGGCTCCTGCAGCCGCAGGTGCTGGACCACCGGCCTCGGATGACAGGCAGCCATACCTTTAGGTTCGCGAGCTATCATCGGATTTTCGGAGCAGACGTCCCTCGATCACTCTCACCGATCGCGACGTCGGCTCATCCCTTTCGCGATTCTTCCTGCGAAACATCCGCGTACCCTCGAGGTCGACGATCGCTCGCGGACAGCACTTCCCGGCGGGTCGCGTCGGTTCGGACGGCTTCGCTTCTACTGGACGGTCCTCGGAGTCGAGAGACGGACGATCAGTGCGTCGCGGACGGCCGCGAAGAAGACGCCATTCCTCGGCGATGACGAAGCGAGCCGAAGCGACCGTTTCGCGAACACGAGTTTGCTAACTTCGCAGGACGTTCAATTCTTGTTCGGCGGACTCTCGGCTACGGATCGCCGCACAGTTTCTGCTTGGATCAAAGGGCGAACTGCCTCGCGCGGTCTCCTCATGCGCACCAGCGTCGAGGTTCGAGTCGGGGCGCGTACGTTTCGATCGTTTCGATCATTTCGACGTTCACGGGCAACGCTCCCTCCCTCTGGGCTCGATCCCGAGGATCGAGCGATCGAAGAGGCGCGACGACCAGGAGCCGCGAGGAACGAACGCGTTTCTCGGATTACGACGGATGCGTTCCCTCGGAGGGACTGGCTTCGATCGTGATCTGCACAGTGTCGGTTCGGTTCGGCCCGGCCCGACCCGACCCGACCCGTCGCGACGAGCCGCGGGGACGCGTAAAAACGCATACAGACGAATCTTGGGCAGTGTTAAAGACCCCCGCCATGTGTTGCTGCGGCTTGCGGCTATTTCAGTGCTTGCCGCCCGCGGAACGGCGCGACTGCAGCCTGCTTCCTACCGCGGATCAGCCGTCCAACCCGATCGAATCGACCACCACGTTCCTACGATTGCCGATCATTTCCTACCAGTCACAGCAATCGCACGCGGACCAATAGTTATCCACCCGATCAATATAGTTGTCGCGTTCGGTGATTGCTTCTCCTCCGGTATCTCGACTCGAAACTCGCGCGCCGCACAAAATGTGCGTAGTGCATACGTAGCGTACTAAAACTGAAAAGCACATTGGTCGGTTAATTTGCCGAGTCTGGTCCCATTTGTCGTACGTGGCTCTAGACTACGCCCAAATTAATCGAATATCGGGCAGCGGCGATGATCAATGTGATCGATCCGAAATTGTATAAAGCAACATTCTCATCGATCAACCTTTGATGCTCGTTATACGATTTTCTAAACTGTCAACGAACCCTTCCTATAAATAACCAGTGCGTGTATATCGATCGGGCGCGATATTCACCGGGCTTTCGACGAATCGATTCGTTAACGTACGAACGATGACTTGAACGCGGTCTCGGATCGTGGATGCCTCCACTCGAAAAGTTTGCGAAGCGTTTTCGGACCTCCGTAGCTGTAAATTTGGCGTAAGAGAACCGCGCGTCTTGCCCCGACTCTTAATTCCGTCTTGGTTCGATGCCTCGTCGAATTGGATTCGATGTCCGATCGAGGAATAATTTCGAACGGATCGATACGCGCAAGTAGGAGCAGCCGTAGGCGCGCGACCGCCTGCATCTCGTGCACCCTGCACAAGCACAAGCACAGGCGCAAGCACGCGTACATTGTTCTCGTCGGCGGAGAACAAGGCCGGCATTCGAGCAATCCTCGGCATCGCGCGATCAGCCTTGCTCGGCGCTTCGAACGGGTAGACCTTCGAAAAGTTTCTGGCATTCGGGGGCAATCTGGCTGCGCGCACCGACCTTTCGCCTCTGCGAGAAGAGGTCGGCACGCAAAGTTCAGCCACGGTAATTTCGTTCCCTCTCACCTTTCGGAAGGGACCGATCCGGGCCATGGAACACGCGCTCCGACTCTCGAGGCCGAAGCTTCCTCGACGTAGCTCGCAGCTGGTTCACCGCGACAAGGAGGAAAGAGACGCGATGTCCGGGGGAAACGAAACTCTCCATGCATCGGGACGGTTAGGGGAAGGGAGCGTAGAACGGTAGGTCGTGACTTCTCGTGTCACCCTCGAACCCGATCAGCCACGAGGAAGCGCGCCCCCGCGACCCTCTTTTAAAATACTCGGTGCTCCGTCGAGCCGTGCATGGCCGACCACCAGGAATCCCAGCCGTAATTACCGGTTGATCGATAATCGACTACGACGACGACGACGACAACGTCAACTGCTTTCACTGAGGGGTTACTCGTCGATTCAAGACTTACGGAGTCGAGGCTCGCAAACGCCGCGCAGTTTTGCAGATTCGAGCGATTCGAGCTCGCACGCGGTCGCGTCGAGTCGCCGCGCTCCCCTTCGTTCCCGATTCGAAATCTTTGCTCGATTCAATTTTGATCTTGGATTCGAACTCTCGGATCTCGGGATTCGTTCGCGGAAGATGACGCCGGTGGTAGGCGAAGAGATCCTCGAAAGAAGCTTCGATCACTCGTCGCGTGTTCCTCGACCAATGGACAAGCTTTCGCACGACTAACTTGTTCGACTTTGTTAGACTTTACGCGCGTTTCAATAATTCGTCGACTTCTCGGAAATAGAAGCCGACGACCACCGTGAAGAAGAACATTCGTCTGGAAAGGTAAGACCGGAAGAAAGCAACTCCCAGAAGTAGTCGAGAGGATGGACAAGTACGAGATGATGGAAGTCGTGGGGGAAGGTAGCTACGGGGTGGTGATGAAGTGCAGGCATCGGGAGACCGGCCAGCTGGTGGCAATCAAGAGGTTCCTGGAGACCGAGGAGGACCTGCAGGTACGGAAGATGGCTTTCCGTGAGATTAGGATGTTGAAGGTACGTCGGGGATACGTAATCCGGACACTTGGTAGACGCTCGCCGACCTCGCGTCGCCTCTCCCGACTCCTTGTCACCGATAACGAGCGTGTTTTCTCGCAGAAACTGCGCCACGAGAATCTGGTGAACATGATCGAGGTGTTCCGACGAAGAAAACGATTTTACCTCGTGTTCGAATACCTGGACCACACTCTGCTGGACGAGCTGGAACACCGTGGCGGCGGGGTGGGATTCGAAACGTCGAAACGACACATCTTCCAAGTCCTACGAGGCTTAAATTTCTGCCACGCCAACAACGTGAGTGGCCGAGCCTGTTTCGAAACTACTATATTTCGTACCCGCGATATTCGCGACCGAATATCGCGGGTACGATTCAACTGACGCAATTTACGTATCCTTCGTTTCTTCTTTCTAGATCATGCACCGCGACATCAAGCCGGAGAACATCCTCGTCTCGCCGAACGGGGTGATCAAGTTGTGCGACTTTGGGTTCGCGCGACTCGTCAACGGGCCGAACGAGTCCTGCACGGACTACGTAGCGACCAGGTGGTATCGATCGCCGGAACTCTTGCTCGGCGAACCAAGATATGGGAAGCCTGTGGACATCTGGGCAACCGGCTGCTTGTACGCGGAGATGGTAACCGGAAGTCCCCTGTTTCCGGGGGACAGCGACGTCGACCAGCTCTATCGCATCACCAAAGTGCTCGGTACGCGAACCGTCGCGCGACGCGCTGCCCGAATCGATTTCTTAAGCCCCGTGCAAAACGTTACCGCGGTACGCAGTTTCAGAATGTTCGAGTTGCGGTCGTCGTGAATAATATGAATCGATCGCTAACCATTCGATCAATTATTCAGGAAAGGAGCAACGCGAACGATAACGTTGCGCCGTTCTCTGTTCCCACTGATGTTACCGCGATACGCGGCGGAACGATTTGTTGGCTCGGAACCATTTAAATAATAATGAACCATGTTTGCACGGGTTTGTACAGGAGGGTTGTGCAGAAAGCATGTGACGCTGCTGGGGCGCACCGTGCCCGGCAGGATTTTGCGGCACACGAGCGCGGACGAACTCGTTGGGCCTCCTCTGGCCGGAACCACCGCGATCCACAAACTGTTCCCAACCTGGGAGGCCGGACCGGTAGACTTTCTGTCTCAGTGCCTCTGCATGGATCCCGATATCCGGCCAAACTGTTCGACCCTGCTGCTGCACTCGTTGTTTCAGCATGACGGCTTCGCGGACAATTTTCTCGTCGAGTTGCAGGCTTGCCTAGCCAAGGAGACCTTGACGAACTCTCTGATAACCAAGAGGATCGAGGAGAGAAGGCTCAGTCTTCTCTCAAGCGAGTCACCGAGCAGGGTTTGTCGCCTGAGCACCGGCAGGTATTCGTTATCCAGGGATCGATTCGCGTTCTCTAGGTCTCTCCTCTGTTTGCCAATCCTCGCGTTCTGATCGTTTCCAGATGGCACTTGACCTCGCTCAAGGATGGGTTGACCAACGACAAAGCGGAACGGGAGCCCACGGAGCCCGAGGAATCGCAGAGACCGTCGCCAGTGTCCATCACTCGGCCAAAGGAAGTTTGTTACTTTGGATCTGTTTCTGTCGTGCCGAACACGACCTATATCAAGAGATTGCAACAGAAAGGTTTGCTCGTCGCGGATTCGAAATGCTGCACGCTGCCCTCCCTCGCTTCGAAAGATCACGCCACCGACAAAACCGCAGCGAAAAGAAAGAGGGTCGATTTACCTAGCGTAGACCGCTAGAAAATGTAACAAGAGATCAGTATCCTCCGGATGGATGAACAGTCTCCAAGTATTCTTCGGGACTATCTGTAATTCTTGGTAGAAATTCATTTCGCACAGGAATCACAAATTCCGAATCCATTGACAAATTCATTTCAAGAGAATGTGTGTATGTATACATACATACATACATACATATATATGTAGTAAGGCTCGTAATGCAAGTGTATGTTTACGTACTACCATTAAATAATAAACAGTCTCTTTTGTGCACTTTAGAAGAACAACAGCAAAATAGGAATTTGCAATTCAGAGTAGGTTCCAATTTTAAAAAGGTCGTGAAGTACTAACGTGCAAAAGCGTTAGGCAGGGTACTGGTAGCCAAATACTTGGCTAACAGTTTCACCATGGATGGCGCCATCGAACGAATCTATCGCTATCCTTGTTGCACACTCAGCTGTCTTGTTTTAGACATTGTAAGGTGTAGAATAGAGAATAAAAAACCCCACAAAATGTAAACTAAGGCTGAAAATGACGATAGGTCCTTGGACATATTTATATATTAAAGTTAAATTAATTAAATGACATGTATAGATTAAGCATCTTTGTGATCCAATTAATTTCTTTTCGATCTATCCAATTCATTCTTTTGCAGATTAAATTCTGCCATTGTTTGAGTCAACTGGAATTAATATAAACAATAACAATACACTGACTGAATTAAAAATACTCTACAATCATTTGTACTGTAAATAAATACAAAGCCACCAACCATGTCAAGAAGCACTTCAAATTTTAACTTCAGTAAATTATTTTCTTCTTCTAATCGTCTTAATTCATTTTTCAGCTTTTCATTTTCTTTGAAGGTTCCTCCTATCTTGCCAGATTCTGAAATATAAGATACATTCAATAACATTTAATAGAGAGACTATTGCATCGATGCTGTTTTGTAAAGTTATACCTGGAATCCATAAACCTGATTGAAAGATAGCTTCTTGATCTCCTAACTTTAAACGTATAGGACCTACATTCGGTCCAAGTTCTTTTTCAATTCGTTGAGGACTTAAATCCTTATTTACTAAAAAGACGCCGGCTTTTCTAATAGGTGTCTGTTTTGGAGAGAACTTGTTAGAAAATAAAGGCATTATGGCTACGTATCGCGGATTTGATATACGTTTCAATGTTTAAATGCAGATATGTAGGAACATGTGTCTTCTCGTCTTATATCTAAAATAAAATGTTTTTCATCATCCTTGCTTTCTATTTGACAGCAGGCTTCACGCATTATTAAAACGGGCTAGAATATGTACGTATCGTACGATGTAACCCATAACTTACGCGTACACAACTTATGCGTATGCAACACATGTACGTACTTCCATGTCCATCGTATTTTCTAAGAATGCGAATGATGCCAGCGCTATAGTGGCATTATCAACCTGTGGCAAAACGCTGAAACTAGTAGCCAAATATGTACCGACGTGTAAATGCGTTTTCGTTGCATGCTATCGCAGGTTGTTGAATTTGCTTTTATACGAACATACAATGTATGTATATTTATCTACATATGGGCTTATATATGGATTGTCTTTATCAGTTATCTGGTCACTGTTAATAGGACTGTGTGTTTAAATTCCGTTTAAATAATTCAAATATGTACAGTTTGTATCAGTTTGAACACACAAAAACACATCAAATTAGAAAAACTTTCAGTTTCGGTGACCGCCGTTTATGTTTACATACTCATACTCGTACATTATTCGAGCGAAACGTACGCACTTGAATTGTGTCAACCAATGAGCAAAACTTAACATCACAATATCCCTATCGAGAAAAACTTATTCTGGATCAAACAATGATCAAACGATCAACGATAACCTGATAACAGTAATCAAATCTTTAGACAAGTACATATATGTTTACCTGAGAAGTGACGCACCGACTGGCTAAAAATATTATGACCGTGTAGTAGCTATGTTCGCATCGACCACACAACGAGGCAACATAACAACCGATACTTTTCGCACTGGACAGTAACTTTAGCGTCGCAAATGTTGCAACTATGTCAACGTAAAAAAGAAAGAGCTGCAAGTAACAGTAGACATTTTCAATATTTTGCATGATAGTTTTGGATTTCATGCGTTTCCGTCTAAGCACAGGTGACTCAGGTGAGTAGACAATAACGAAATTACAGATAATATTGATAAATATGAAAGTAATTTATTTTCCATCGAATAAATATTGTACGTACTTCGTATTCAATATTGTCTTCTCTACCATTGATAGAACCTTTTATTTTTCTTCGTGGTAATTGTTAAATACTACAGAGTTTTTCACGGTTGACATTTCAGAATTTTGGGGTTAGTACTATAAAGGCTTTTTATGATCGAGAAAATATTTATTTATGACGAGCAACAATTATCGTTTGCACCTCAATTTCTTGTAATACCATCTATACTGTGCATCTTGTTTGATTCTGTCCCTATCATATGGTAATTATTTTATTTTTCAGCAACATTGTTACTCTAATTAGTTATTTAAAGACAAACCAAACATGACAGAAGACATGTTGGGTGCAGATATCTGCAGGGTCTGTCGATCTGAAGGTCTTGTGGATAGACCACTGTTTCATCCTTGCATTTGTACCGGTAGCATTAAATGGATTCATCAAGAATGTTTAGTGCAATGGATGCGTTATTCGCACAAAGAATACTGTGAACTATGTGGACATCGATTTTCATTTACACCAATCTATAGTCCGGACATGCCTCGCCGTTTACCATTAAGAGATGTAATCGGTGGATTATTTTCAAACATAGTCACAGCCGTCAAATATTGGCTACATTATACTTTAGTGGCAATAGCATGGCTCGGTGTTGTTCCACTAACTGCTTGCAGAACGTACAGAGCTTTGTTCAGTGGGCCTCTAGATCTGATTCGAGTAAGTATTCCATGTTGTACAAGCTTCTTTTGTTTATTGTAAACAATATTGCATTTTTATTGTTTATAGATAATGTCGTTACCAAAGGACATGCTATCCACAGAAAATATATCATCAGACTTATTTCATGGCAGTCTTGTAGTTTCTTGTACACTATTCGCGTTCATTGGTTTGGTATGGTTAAGAGAACAAATTTTGCACGCAGATGGTCCGGATTGGCTCGAAAGAGATATAGTAGTAGTGCCAGTGGTTAACAATCCATTACACGCGAACATACTTCAGAGGCAAAGAGCCCTCTTGCAACAGGAAATTCAAGATAATAATAATGTTCCACCTTTTGTGGATGAACCTCCTCATCTGGTAATGAACGTTCTTCATTTTCCCGGGGATGCGAATGGAGAAGAACATAGGGTAGAGAATAATAATTTAGCAGATAATCAAAGGATAGATGAAACCGAAGGTATCGATAGAGATAACGAACAGCAAGAAGCTGCAGGAAACGTGGAGCAACAGATAGATCAGCCACCTAGAGATTTGGAACTACCTGTAGCTCCCAGAGATATAGAACCGTTGATACCTCCTAGAGACATGGAAGTACCCACACCTCCTAGAAACATTGAACAACCACCAGTACCTCCTAGAGAAGAATTGAGGGTAGATGGTGAACAAGCAAATGCGCGAGCTGGCGAAGGATGGAGAGATCAAGGTCAAGGTCAAGCACAAGGTGAAGCCGAAGAAGCCAACTGGAATCCAATGGAATGGGATAGACCGGCCGAAGATTTAACTTGGGAACGTCTTCTTGGTTTAGATGGTTCTTTAGCTTTTCTTGAACACGTGTTTTGGGTCGTGTCCTTGAATACTCTATTTATCATGGTACTCATTGATGCTTTAGCGAAACAAGATTAATTTCCGCTAATTGAAATGACCTATATATTTTTTCAGGTTTTCGCTTTTTGCCCTTACCATATCGGTAGCTTTGCAATAGCTGGATTGGGATTGCAAGACTATGCAGCTGCATCCCATTTCGAAGGACTAGTAACGACATTGTGCGGTTATTATGTGATCGGGATCTGTTTGGTAGTTCTTCATACACTTGCAGGTCTATTAGGTTTTTACGATTCGCAGCGTATACTAGGTTTATGTTATGTTATAGTAAAGGTTTCTTTACTATCCGTCGTGGAGATAGGTGTACTACCTTTGGTGTGTGGTTGGTGGTTAGATATGTGCTCGTTGGCAATGTTCGACGCTACGCTCAGAGACAGAGAGTCCTCGTTCCGATTAGCTCCTGGCACTTCGATGTTTATTCATTGGTTGGTTGGAATGATTTATATATATTATTTTGCTTCATTTATTCTACTGTTACGGGAAGTGTTGCGGCCTGGGGTACTATGGTTCTTGAGGAACTTGAACGATCCCGACTTCTCCCCTATCCAAGAAATGATACATCTTCCAATTTTGAGACACGTGAAAAGAATCGTTGCGTCCACAGTTATATTTGGAACAACGATTTTATTAATGTTATGGTTGCCGGTAAAACTGTTGCGATGGGCATGGCCAGGATTTTTACCATATACAGTGACCGTTCAAAGCGAAGCTCAGGTAAGCATTGTCGGTACAATAATCTCTATTTCTGATAATGATCTTGTGATCGTTATTACTTGGTACTCTGTACATAGGTCAGCGAGTTTTCTTTGGAATTGTTATTGCTGCAAGTGGTTCTTCCTGCGTTGTTGGAACAAACTCACACGCGTACATGGTTAAAATCTCTCGTCAGAGGCTGGTGTCGAGTAGTGGCCTGGATGCTGGATCTTCAATCGTATCTTCTAAGAGATCAGACAGAGGATCCAGGACCAGCGGTGATCGAAGAGCCGCAACATCTTCATCTTGGCGCCGCGCATCAAGCATTATTACAAAGGGATGGACCAACAACTTTTCAACCATACGTCAGACCACGCTGGTTTCCCGCTAGATTAATCGGTCTTTTGTTCTGTGTATGTATTTCTCTCGTTATCGCAAGCTTGATCGCAATGACTCTTCCCGTTTGGCTTGGACGCAGAGTAATGGCACTGTGGATGGTTGGAGCACCGGCTCCATCTCCGCCAGTATTGCCGCCCACTTTGAGTGGTTCTGGTGAGATTAAATGCATATTATTCTACTCTGTATATGCAGGAACAATTATATATTTATAATTGTTGTAAATATTATATTATTTCGGGATTTTTTTTTTTTTTTAGAAACGAACGAAGCAGTGGTTGCTTTATCTGGACGAGTGCACGAGCTCTACACTGTAGCTTGTGGAACGTACGTGTGCTGGGCCGCGGCGAGAGGACTAGCTCTAGCATTTTCTTGGCTACCACGTGGACGAAGAGCCGTGTTAGACAGAGTGAAGCATTGGGCAATCATAGGCGTGAAAGCGTCGGTTGCATTTTTTCTACTTATTGGCCTAATACCGCTTCTGTTTGGTCTCCTTCTCGAATTAGTTGTCGTAGTACCCTTGCGTGTACCACTGGTACAGAATCCAATATTATTCATCTGGCAAGATTGGGCTTTAGGTGTCCTGTACACGAAAATAGTAACAGCCATTGCAATGATGGGACCGGATTGGAGATTTCGCATGGTGATCGAACGAGCATACAACGACGGCATTAGAGAGATGGATTTAAAGTTTATCGTGACCAAACTGGCGGCTCCGGTAATATGTTGCTCCGGTCTTGCTCTAGCTGTTCCGTACGCCGTAGCCTATGGAATAGTCCCGCTACTGATTACAAATCTACAAACACAAATTCTTATCGCCAGACATTTATATCCTTTCCTCCTGATGGTGTACTTAGTGTGTATGATTATATATTTTCAAATTCGACAGTTTAAGAAGCTCTACGAACATATAAAGAATGACAAGTACCTCGTGGGACAAAGATTAGTGAATTACGAACATCGGAATAAATCTCAGTCGCAACAACAGTCTCAAGCGTCCAGCTAAAGTTGTTGGTGTCATTGTTTTTCAATGGCAATATCGATTCGATGAAAACTTCTACGAACACACATTCTCTGTCGCGCAGAAGTACAACAGATCCATTAACTTCTTTTGATTGGATCCTACCTTTTGCTACATTACTTCATTAACGACGCGCAAACGATGCCGAAGCAAGTAAAAAGAGATTGTCGTTTCATGGTCCTTGTACATTGTAAAAGAAATGATTTCAATGCTATGGTTCACATTACGCGCGGTACCAAACGAATACGATTTAAAGAACATATGAAATTCAACGTCACTTGTTCATTGTCAATAAAACTGATCATCTGTTAAGTTGAACATGAAGTTCTTTATCTTTGAACTACAATGTACAAAGTTTCAAACTCTATTCTGTTCCTTTAGAAATTAGAGTTTCGGACAAGGAATATCGTGAAAGTATATCTACATTTTAATTTGAAATGTTGTTGGGCAAAAATTACAGCAATCATATTTTATTGTAAAAAAATATTAAGACTTAAGCAGAAAATATCTATACAGTGAATGGAAATAAAGAGAACTATATTTCCTAAAAATGTTAGCGAAATCTTTTGTCGCTTAAATAATTAAGTTACCATCTGTCATTGGACGTTGAATATTCGTCACACATACTCACTCACTCACTCACTCACATACAAACATACATACATACTTGTATATACATACGTATGTATATATATATATGTTTTATATACGGTATGGATAATTTTATGTACAAAGTTAGATGTAAGTAAGAGCTATTTATTTGTATACCGATCCTAAAAATCTGTATACAATTCAAAATACCATGTACACGTTGAAAATGTATACGCAAGTCAAGATATCTGTCTCAATGATCTTTTTTGAAATGAATTTAAGTAGTATGTGGACGTTATCATCTCCTACCTCCCGAATAAAAATATTTATTCCAATGATCCTTTGAAGATGTACATTAAAATATGCGGACGATGTCTTCTGATTTTCAATGTGGTCGTATAATCGATGCCGTCAACTGCAGAGATACGGGATCTTTCTCAATCTTTAAATGTAGTATAGTAAACATATTGATTACCTAAAAAATATGAAACGCATTAATACTAAAGTTTTATTATGTCACGCTAAAGTTTCACTGCGTGGATCATTACCTGGACGACAGCAGATTTTTTCCACGAAATGCGTATCGTTGGTACCGAATATTCCACAGAATGTTCGATAGTCGCTAATTTCTCTAAATTTGTGAAATAAACTCTTAATTGAATACCTACATCACACAGCATTACACCTATATTTGTTACTTTTATGTCGAATACAATACCCTTGGTAACAAAAGGACCACTTAAATGTACCAAGTGAGCAAAGTACAATTCGCTGCTCCGCTTACCAGCAATTTGTGCGGTCCACTTTTTCTGATTACAATTTTTCGCTATTCTTAAATAATAAACACAACTTTAGTACACATTCCCATTTGGGATTTGATTACAATGACAAGTTATATGTTTCTCATTGTATTTAACTTACTGTCTGCACATTTTTTCTGACCATTCTGGAGGCATTGCTTCACCTTTTATGACAGAATAAAGTAATCGATGAACTACGCAATCAGAGTATCGTCTAATAGGAGAAGTAAAATGCGTGTAATATTGCACATTTAAAGCATAATGCCTCAAATCCTCCTCCGTTTTAATTGTAGACGGACAGGTGTAAGTCGCGCGCTATAAAACATAAAACTTGTAAGTTATTCAGTATTTTATCAGGATAATTCTATAATAAATTACAGATCATACATTCATTGCTTTAGCACAGAGATTATTAATAACCATCATTCTATACTTCATTGTAGTTTTAAAATCGTTATTCTCCGTTTGCAATTCTTCTTCGTAACGTTTAACACTAGCATTGAGTGATCCAGATGATTCAATGTCTAAATGAATCCCAAATACTTGTAGAACATCTGTTATCTTTTTCAGGAGAAGCATGGGAGGTTTTCTATGATTACGCAGTAAAGCAGTTTCAGGAATTTTTTCATACAAGAATGTGGCAACTGTCATATTGGCTAGCAGCATAAACTCTTGTATAAGTCTAAAATATAATATTGAAGGATCAAAGGTATATTAATTTGATTAACTTCGTTGAAGCGCCGTTACAGTTCACAAGCAATATTAATACCTGTTACTCTCTTTGTGTTCTTCTAGGAAATAATTTATCGGTTCACCTGTTGTTCTATCAAGTTCAACGTGTAATTTTGGCTGACTCAAACTCAAAGCACCATTCGCGAATCTCTCGTCGCATCTTTTACTAGCCAAACGATGCAAAATATTTACTGTCGTGGATAAGTTGTTAATATTATAATTGCCGCTTATTTGCAACATATCCACAGGCCAACTTTCATTTTCCGGATCTTCAATAAACATTTGAGCATGTCGATAAGACATTTTACAACAAGAATTGATTACAGTCTTAGCAAAACGATATTTCACAACTTTCGCTTCCGGTGTCAGTTCACAAATTACAGAGAAAGCTAGTCTATCATGGCCAGGTAGTAGAGAACATACATCACATAGTTGTCTCGGTAACATGTGGTATACCTTGTCAGTCATGTAAATACTCGTAGCCCGTTTTGCTACTTGTACATCTAACGAGGATAAAAATTCCAAATAATGAGTTACATCAGCTATATGTACACCGATCTATAATAGAGGAAGCATACAACAGCATCTAAGTATATGTCCAAATAATTGCATATGAAATTATTTTAAGTAACAAGAAAATTACTTCGAAATTTCCGTTTTCTAAGGGTCGACAAGAAACTGCGTCATCTAAATCGACAGCATTGTCGGGATCAATAGTAAATATACATTCGTTCCTCCAGTCTTCCCGATCGTTAATATCTTTTTCTGTTAACAAGTAATCTTTATTTGGAAGTCCTTCTGTCGCTTCCTCGTTATACGGTGTTACATCTAAATTGAGTTCAAGCAATATTGCATTCGATTCCGCAGATATATCACCTGCTGTACCAACCACTTTTATAAGTTTCCTGCAATCAATGTAAAGTTTTAATCACTTTATTACAATTTGATATTTTTAATGCATTATAATAAATAAACATAATCAGGATTATATGCCCATATTAGTCATACCCATTTGCAAATTTAGGTTTTATCCAGTCGCTAATTCTAGCTAAATATAATTTATCTTCTTCTATTGCGATTGAACCTTTTGTTAATGGATCTTTCTTTTGATCTATCTCAAGGTGCGGCGTTCGTTTATCTCTAGAATAAAAATGTAAAACTACTCCTTCACGTTTCAAGTGTCCTACCACTAGCCTTGGATGTATCTTTTCTAATATAGAAATAACGATGCCTGTCTTTCGGTTTTCTGACTCCCACATTGTTGGTGGATTTATATGGGCTACGACAAGATCTCCGTCTAAAGCACGATTTCTGTCTATTATTCCGACAATTACTAAATCTGGTTCGTCATCGGACAGTGATAAATACGCATGTTTAGAGAATTTGGGATTGATACGCAAATATCCTTCTATGTATTCCGCATTCTCAGAATTCTGATTCTTTAAAAGTTCTTGGACTTGCTCTAGAGGAACATGTTCTGGAAATTTATCCTTTCTTTTTGCCGTTTTGGAAGATTTCTGAGCTTTAGATTTAGTCTGATCTTCAACAACTTCTACGACTTCTTTGGTGCTGCTGCGTTCAAACGTTAGGCTTTTTATTTCTTTCCGCTTGTGCTGCTGTTCCTTCTTTGTTTTAAAAGTTTTTTGTTGCCTCTGTAAAAATCAATTTATAAATAATGTTATGTGCAAAAAGGAATTCTAAAAATTCTAGCAAAATCCAAAAACATTTTACCTGTTTAAGAACACTTTGGTTCTCGTCTTGAGCATTGGAACAGGTGTTTATTTTTCCACCATCTTTGTCATTGACCTTCACTTTTAAAGAATGCTTTATTCTTTGGCATACATTCTCGTTTTTTGTTTTAGGGCAATGTGATACTGCACTCTTTTCATTTTCACAATTTTCAAGAACACTTGTTTTCCGCGACATATTTTTAAGAGAACACAAGGAACTTACTTCTCTGAGCATAACTCGAATACTGCGCAGATTCTTTGGTTATGAAGAATTTATCTTGTATAAATGATGCTTGATAACACTTATAAATGTTATTGAAAAATATTTGTATAAAAATTGCATTACTCGTGCCTCGATAAGATTACAGTGAAATAAACTCATCAGATTCAGTGATAACAAAGCGATAAATTACGTAAATAAACAGTCAGTTTATTCTAGTCCTAAAAACAATATACATTCAGATTAATCGCTTCCACAATTTATTTTTTGTTATTTAATTTTAAACTTTCCGTATAAATAAGAGTGTCACTGAACCACCGGGGAACCACTTTTGCTTATGCGATAAAAATCGATAATATAAAAAGCATTTTAAAAAATGTATCTGCGTAGAGAAGCAAAATAAAATTGCGATTTTCATTGAACGTTATCGGATTATCAGATAAATTTCCTCGAAATAACAATGTATCTTAACAATCGTTGATTGCGGTATTTCTAACTTATGCTTTATTTTGTAATATGCAGTGATAACGTGTTGTCCAAAATACATGTCACCAACTACGGTAATCACCTCTACTACTGCCAGTTAGTAGCACAACCATACTCTTCTTGTGAGATAGCGGTGTCACTTGCAACTTCTTTACCCCTTTCATGGAAATTCGTTACGAATAAAAGATGTAAATTATTATGAACGTGCAATAGGTACAAAAAAAGTTTAATAAAAGAACAACCAACAACAGAGAGTACGTTTATTTGGCTTGTTTTGATGTATTCAATTTTTTAAACTGCGCACCAAGAAAATATCGTATACGACATCTGGAGGTGCGAAAATAATATTAATTGGCTAGTAGCTTGAGCATTTTACCGTAGATAGCGTTGCAATGTGTTTACTGGCGGAAAAATACACTGGGTGATTGGTCTACTCGTACATCTCGTTTGTAGTTGAAACATGTTTTGGTTCTGAGTCGAACCGAAGGTAAGCAGATTTACTAGGGAAACGTCGGTAGAATTTCGTTGGTGGACTGGTTTCTCAGAGAATTTCGACGATTGGCCAGATCTTTTGGCTCAGAAATTGCAGCGATTGGACTGGCTGACCAGCACTGGCCAGCAAAAAGTGGAGTAAGGTGTGGTACAAGTACGAAAGAGTCGTGTCCGGAATCCGGAACGTGAAGGAAGAGCAAGATTGTTTCGATCGGTATTAAAGGAAGACGTTAGCTCGCGCAGTCGGTTGAGTGACGGAGTATCGACGGAAGAGGGGAAGCGACGGTGAGAAAGAGGGGAATAGGGAAATAAAAAGAGAGAGAGGGAGAGAGAAAGAGCGCGCGCACGGTGGTACTGGCGGTAGTAGGAAGGATTGGGATTGGGCATTCGGGGAGAGTACGAGTACGAGTACGCTACGAGCCACGGCCACAGTCTTGGTGTTTCGATTGACAGCGGAAGCCTAAGCTCTCGGTGGACGTTCAGAGGATCGAACGACAGAAAATGTTTCACGTAAGAAGATTAACGAGGTCGTCGATCGCGTTGAAACAAGTACCGACAAACAATGATATTATTCACAAGACGCTAATACGCGCTATGCCGGCGTTGCAAGCACGCGGTTACGCCGACCATCAGATACCCGATCGCCTCAAGGATATTCCAACGGATGCTAATCCAAAGTTCTTCGACATGGTCGAATACTTCTTCCATCGTGCCTGTCAGATCGTCGAGGACAAGCTGGTCGAAGATATCGGCAAACGTTCTAGGGTGAGCGTCGAAGAGAGGAAGAAGAAGGTGAAGGGTATTCTAATGCTGATGGAACCATGTGATCATATCCTCGAGACCGTGTTTCCCTTGAGACGCGACTCTGGCGACTATGAGATGATTACTGGTTATCGTGCTCAGCATTCAACCCATAGAACACCTTGCAAAGGAGGTAAAGTCACTGACCACCGACTGTTGTTTTCAACCATGCCCGCACCAACGATAACCCCTGTGTTTTCATTGTTTTTTCGGCCTAATTCTCGAACGGAGCTGATCGTTTCTATCTTTTTCATGCAAGTGCTCGCAACCGTTTGAATCCGCATATTAATTACGTCATCGATGACGGCATCGAAATGTTCCGCGCACGACAGCTCTCTAAACCAGACCAAATTCGTACTGGATTTACTGGATGTCCAGAAAGTGCTTTTTCTTTCGCGGATGCTGCTGATCAAGCTTCGTTCGTTCCGCTGGTTACTTTTAGGTATTCTCGTATGCCGAGCGTACGTGATTAAACTCGCGACACTTACGACGGTTTTACGGCTTCAGATGCATACGGTATACGACACGGTTTTAACCTCGTTTCCACATAGAGAAGCAGATTACCGGGAGCAGGCAACGCATAACGTCCGCCAAATTCAGCAGAAGAATATTTCCCGACTTTCCGCTCGTTGTTCAACTACTGATCGATTACTTGCTTTACTGTATTTACAATTTAGAGTATTAACGCTCGCGAACACGTGACTCGAGAGTCGCATCAAATTAACGCGGGCAAACATTTGAATATAATACAGTACGTAACTTGTGACGTAATCATAAATTGGAATCGACTAGTCTTCCTCGATCAATATTTTGATGTTTTGAATTCGATTCACTTTTAGAGTACTACCAATCCATTTAGGCTCAATAACAGTGAGTCTTTTTTGCACGCGATATCATCCCTGCAGTCTCGTTCGTCCGATTCATTTATTAATGGAGTCTACTAATTAGTGTACTAGTATTTATTCGACGTTTACTGTTCTATTATCGCCAAGAGGTTCGTTCGTTGTCCGTAGTTGCATTAGACAAATAATAGCATGGCTGTTACGAAGATCACGTGGTGGTGGACGTGGTAAGAAGCTTGTTACCTCTTTTGACACGAGATTCTCATCAAAAACGATGTGTGTGTTGATTCACGAAATTACGACCGACAAGCAATATTCTCAGAACGATAACGTGCGAACGTTTATGTTTGGTCTGCGTTTCGGAGGAACCTTGTCCACGGTGATTACGTTACACCGATTAAGGCGCGCTCGGTTTTAATTTGCTGCTCGAGCGAACAACATTTTTGAATCGGTGAAACTGGTCATCAGGAAAAATGTCCGTCCACCAGTCCGCCAGTCCGCCTGCATCGCGTTATCTCCTTGATGTAAATTTGTACGAGCTCGTGATTAGCAAAGAGGTGATCTCGCGCGCGTGCTAGAGAGGATCGCGGGAGGAATGGTTTCGCGAGCCAAATAAACAGATTCCGCTCGATGATCGTTCCCCGCGGCTAATCATCGATCAAGCATTATAATTGCTTTGTTTATTCCGTGTTACGAGGCACAGTCACCTGCCTCGTTACTTCGGCTCTGCTTCGGTTTTGCATCGGTTGCGCCTCGATTCTCTTCGTTATCTTCGTCGTCCGCCTGCTCGGAATACGGTAGAGGATGACGCACAAAGAGATTGAATCATTTCGCTGTATAGTTAGAAGATATTTCAACGAGTAGAGTGACGCGGTCCGATGCCAAGCTGTCTACCTTTTTCGTCGCCCGACCTGCCAAACGTTAGGTAACCGACCTGACAAACGCTGATTCGCGTTTTAATTCGAGAGTTTTGGCAATCGCCGGTATCTCGTGCCAATGTCACGATGTCTTCGGGTCAATGGCCCGCGTACCTAGCCCCGAGCTCGACAAATTAACCGTTTTCTTATCTCGCGCGCTCCAAACCACGATCGATCTACGCAGGATCTGTATTTCGAAACTGTGACACTGTGATACGATCTACTTAACGAACCCCCATCTCCTACATCGATTTCATCGTTCAACGACTCTACAAGAAATTCCTCGTGATACCACAAGCAACGTCTGCTATACTAACTTCGATCTCGAATGAAAATGATCTGCAATCTGTTGTCGCAATCGAAAGGTCGACCATTGAAAAAATGATTGATCTCGACCGTGATCGAGGATTATTCGAACTGGAACTTGTCTAGAAAACCGTACGAGTCTTTGGTTGCGTTTGCCGCTGACGTCGCGATTATCACTTTCGCAAGTATGTACTCGAAATTCCACGTTCCTCGACCGATAGCTTGAGAAAAATCAAGTCGCGCCCGAATACTCGGACCTTATCTTCCAGCTGTTATTTACCAAAGTCATTAACGAGGTCGCTCGACTGCGGCCGGGACCCTGACTAGCTGTCGTCTTCTGACTATTTTCGAACGATAACGCGTGCGTAATATGTATGAAACGTATACAGCATACGCCGCTGCCCGTTTTCCAACGAGCGACGGCCATTCGTTTACGCGCCGCTTCTTTCAAATATAAAAATAAACCCATCGCTTGCTGGCTCGTCGCGAATCAACCGACGGGGCACACGACATTATAATACGGCACGATTGCTGGATGCAATTACGGCTTGGCACGTGCCGCCGTTAAGTAAAGCGCATATAGTTCGCCTGGATGCCGGTGCGCGATCGCTATCGCGCGACCTTCCAAATGAACGAAATGAATTTCAAGTTTTTCGGGGCTCGAGAAAGCCTCGTCGGCGGCTGTCGGCGCTATTGCGTAATCGCCGACGAAACCGAAAGCTAATTTTAGATGGTGATGTTTCCGCGAGGCGAAACCCTTTTCCACCGCTGACTCGCGATTATCGGGATTATACCGGGATTATTGCGGCGAGTAGCGAGAGCTCTTCGCGACGCTTTATAATCGACCGATCGTTAAAATGATCCCGACTCGAACAAACACAGAGCTCTTCGTTACCCGAGTCGCGTTATTTATCGATCGTATTTTCTCTGAGAAGAAATATATATATATATATATATATTTAGCATGATCGCGGCGGGATCTGCCAAGATCTTATCGAAAATGTTGCAGCCTGTTGTTCACATTGTTGAATCATTTCAGGTATCCGTTTCTCGATGGACGTTTCGAGGGACGAGGTGAAGGCTCTGTCCGCACTGATGACGTTCAAATGCGCCTGTGTGGACGTCCCCTTCGGAGGCGCCAAAGCCGGTATCAAGATCAATCCAAAATTGTATTCCGAACACGAGCTCGAGAAGATCACCAGAAGATTCACGTTGGAGCTCGCGAAGAAAGGATTCATCGGTGAGACGAATACATTCCAAAGCGCTTCTTTCCTTTCCCGCTGGCGCTTGCTCGCGAGTTGCGGATCGCTAGGGGTTTTTTACTTAGGGCTATGGAAGAAAATGACTGCAATCTCTTCGGAGTATTATGCGAAACCGTGACATTTTTGTCGAGGTACTTAGGATTCTCGAGTATACCGTGATCGGGATATTTCGTAATCTGTCTGTTTTTCAAGAAACTGTTTGCTCGTCTGGTCTGATCAGCTGCTATCTCGGGCGTGGGCTTAGACTCGCGATCCCGCGGATCGTGTTCGAGCCAACGATTACCGTCCGACGATCGATCGGTGAAATGAACTTGAAAGCAACGTTTTCCTGAATTTCTGCTCAGGGCCTGGTGTGGACGTACCCGCCCCCGACATGGGAACGGGGGAACGCGAGATGTCTTGGATCGCGGATACGTACGCCAAGACGATCGGCCACCTGGATATCAACGCCCACGCTTGCGTCACTGGAAAGCCAATCAACCAGGGCGGAATTCACGGACGAATATCGGCGACCGGTCGCGGAGTCTTCCACGGGCTGGAGAACTTCATCAACGAGGCGAATTATATGAGCATGATCGGTGGGTGGGTCGCGATTACCGAATTTTTCCTCTGTCCTGCGCACCGTGCTATCGGTCTCCTAAACGCAGCGTGGTTTACACTTGCGTGCGCCTCGATGTAATCTGGAAATTCTCTCGCCTCTCTTGTTGACTAAGAAAAACACGTGAACGAGCTGTGCGTATGGTAACGTGGGACAGAGAAAGAGGGCTAGAAAATATGATTGCGACCAGCGAACAGTCTCTCTATGGTTCGAATTGATCGGCTGTAGGCACGACACCGGGCTGGGGAGGCAAAACGTTCATCGTGCAAGGTTTCGGTAACGTCGGGCTGCATTCGATGCGTTACCTGCACCGAGCCGGAGCCACCTGCATAGGCGTGATCGAGCACGACGGCGCAATCTGCAATTCGGAAGGCATCGACCCCAAGGCAAGTAATGTGTCGTATATCTGTTTCGGTGGACGGAACATTATCGGCGACGACATAACATCGTTAATAAGATTGTTTGGTTGTTCAGCAACTGGAAGACTATCGCATAGAAAATGGCACTATCGTTGGCTTCCCTGGTGCCAAGCCGTACGAAGGTGAAAATCTCATGTACGAGCCCTGCGATATATTCATACCCGCTGCAGTCGAGAAAGTTATTACCAAAGACAACGCTTCGCTGATTCAGGTAAATCGATGGATTTCGGAGCCTTCGATCGGCGACGACGACGACAATTTTTCAATTCTGTTTCACTATCGCAGGCTAAGATCATTGCCGAAGCTGCCAACGGACCAACCACCCCCGCTGCCGATAAAATTTTGATCGACAGAAACATTCTCGTGATACCGGACTTGTATATCAACGCCGGTGGTGTCACCGTATCCTTCTTCGAGTGGCTCAAGAACCTCAACCACGTGTCGTACGGTCGCCTCACGTTTAAATACGAGAGGGAATCCAACTATCATTTGTTGGGTGAGTTTGCGTCGAGTCAGAAGCCTCGCTGGTCTCGCAAGTTTTAGCCAGGACTTTCGTTTTCCAGAATCCGTGCAAGAGTCGTTGGAACGTAGGTTCGGTCGCGTGGGTGGTCGAATACCCGTAACACCCTCCGAAGCGTTCCAGAAACGCATTTCCGGTGCCTCCGAGAAGGACATCGTTCATTCTGGTTTGGACTACACGATGGAACGATCCGCTAGGGTATCTATTCAAACGATTGTACCCATTCTATTCCCAATACCTCAACCCCAAGTCTCACGCTCTGACTCCTTTTTTCCACAGGCCATCATGAAAACTGCCATGAAATTCAACCTCGGCTTGGATCTGAGGACAGCGGCTTACGTCAACTCGATCGAGAAGATCTTCACCACGTACTCCGAAGCAGGACTCGCATTTTAAGTAGCCGGGAGATAGCCGAACACCGCCATATCGATCGAGATCGGTGACGAGACGAGTGTATGGAAATTATGAGCCAGTATTTTAAAAGAATATCCACGACATCGCTCAGCTGGTGCTGTCCAGTCACAGTGACAAGAGACCAAAACTAGCGGCGGGAACGTGTCGTGTTTATATCGCGTCGTACGATAGATTTATCGATACGCTTCGCAATTATGATAATATCATAATATTAATAATAATAATAATAATAATAATAGTAATAATAATAATAATAGTAATGGTAATTTGCCTAAAAAATACTTTCGCACGCTCGTCTATCGTCGGTGGAACGCATACGATGACATTGTCGGGTTAATTCCCGAAAAGAGTGAAACCCTCCAGTCCGCAAGATTCTGTTCGCAAGCCCGACAATCTTGTCAAGAAAAGGTTCGACCGAGGTCAGTTTGATGCGTTTCATCAACGAAGAGCATAATGCAGGCGTAGACGCGTGCACCGCAGAGCAAACAGAAGAAACAGTGTGATCCAATAACCTACACTGCCGCGTCGTTCAGAATCATGTGTATTATTCGTCACCCTCACTCCGCGAATCGAGCACGAGATCGACCGATACAACGTTAGTGCATTTTTATATATAAATATATATATATAAATATATACCTATCTCTCTCTTGTTGCACAGTGTATCCTGAAGAAGAATTCGTGCGTGAATCGTCGAGCAGAACAACGTCATCTAGATGTCATTTACAATTAAGACTCATTTCTACCGCATCGGGGTGCGCGATTTATCACATAGTAATCTTGTTATGAACTTGGAGAATATGTTAATAAACATGTGCTCCAAATCGATCCGGTCTGTTCTTTGTTCCTAGAACTATTCAACGAATCGAATCGAAACGGAATCTGTGTCGCGATAATCAAGGAACTCGCGTAATCCATAAAGAATCGGAGTAATCTCTGACGACAACGAGCACGCCAACGTTTCACCACTCGTGCCCCAACTTCGGCCCGTGCTCTAAATACGACAAATGCAACAAAGTGTACGGTGGTTCCACGCAACTCTATGCAAATAGACCGCGCGATAGCGGAATATTTTTGTCGCGGTTGCATAACGTTTCGGATTGAAACTCGACAGTAGGCTAAGGGAATTCTCTCTGCGTAAACTATAATTAGACCGTTGATTCAATGCGTTTGCGACAATCGCGATCGTCTCTAAACCTCGGCACAGCAAAACGAGATATCTTTTTCTTTTCTTTGCAACACGATGGAACAACGATCCGAACGATTCGACTCGAATCGAATTCGTGGAAATTCAAATTTGACTAGGAATAAGAATAACTTGGATTCGTAGAGAACGGTGAACGATCGCGTATTAAGTGGTATGCCATACAGAGATCGTCCCTCCGATTGCACGTATTGTATTTACATAGATATACCGGCCGTACACCACTAGTTGGGGCGGCGGCCGCCCTCGTATAAAGAGTAGCAGCGTCGTGCCGTTGGCTTCATTGGGACTGTCAGTTCTCCCGACGAAGCGACACGATCGACGCATAAGGTGATTACATATTTTGTTTTGTTTCGTCTGCACTCGTTGCCTCCCGTTAATCTCGACATATCCCGGCCACGAGAGCGGCGCTCGGAAGAACTGGGCAGCGTGTTCTCCGATCGTTAACGCGTTCAGCGGCAGCTTTGGTGTGCAAGATCCTTCGGCCTGCTCGTTCAGCGTCGATTCGATGGTCTCGTTTTGCCATCGGCTGGCAGCTGCAAGTTGCATCGACTACCAAGACTGCGCTGAACGCGTTGGCATCCGTCGTTCAGCTTCCGGTGCGTGCATCGTCGTTGCCGAAAGCTGAGCAAACATGTAGAGACCGTCGTTGCGAAGATATTCCAATTCGAATTCACGTTGTTAGGATCTCGAGCTTTTCCACGACCACTGTGGTATCGCGTGATACATGAGCACGCTGCTGTTCCGCGTAAGCTCGCATTCCAACGCGATGGTCCTTTGAACGAGGCATAGGCTGCGCTCGAAAACACATTCGTTCCCGACGATTGCTTAACATTTTCATGAAGGTAAATCCGCGTTGCTGTCTTAACGGTGCGAATCAACCGATCCGCGATGATTCGAACACGTTCGATCTACGATCAAGCAAGTAATGCGTATCACGCGAATTGTATGCTTTGCTCGTTTCTAGGTTTCAAGATTGGAGCGCCGAGTAAATCCTGATATGTCAATTCCTATGTCAACCATAAGCAATGGAAACGGGTCCACGATACAGATTAACTCGCGGCCGGATGACATACAGACCCGCATCATCGGGGGTGAGTAGCCTGCGCGCGACCATGTGATCTCTATGGTGTACGATCTCGAGTCTACGGTTCGCGGAAACGACAAGTATTGTACACGGTGAAAGAGCGAGAAGAGATGAAGCATCGAGATCTATGGCGTAATTCGTACAGGTACGCTTACGTGTACCTGGCGTTCCTTTCGGGGATCGAAGTATTCATAGGATCGAGCGGACTCTGTCCACGCTATGAAATATTACGCAGGTGTAAAGAAGGTCAAACTTACCATTGCGCGCAGCGTAAGAATCGAATATACATTATATACGCGTATGCATCTACGTATACACGTATACACGTAGCAGGGGAAAGGTCGTCGCTCATTTTTCGTTCATCAGATTTTCCGGCGTATTCCAAATTCGCGGTCATATCGTACCTCTTTCGGGAGCTGTCGACGAACGCTGGAATGCCGTTCCGTTAGCCAAGGATCACACCGATTTTGGGCCTGCCAAGTAGAACGGCGGCCGGTGATCGATCATCGATCGGTGAACGAAGATCGGAATAGATGCATATGTATACCGTAGATACTAGATAGATGCCGCGGCCTTTTACCTGGCTGCTACTCGGTCTCGAGAAGTCGTTCGTTGCCTTAGACGGGTGAACTTGGCTCGCCTAACATTCACCTTGCCTATAGTTTGCCGTTGACCAGCTATAAGCACAATCGGTAAATTGTTTCCAAGTAGAAATCGATCGAAACGCGTCTAGAAAATAAAACGCGCCGCGTCGTCGCGGTTCAAACTACAGCGACTACAGTGTTTGCATCGTTGACGGGGAAACGTACTCGATTTGCAACAGCCATCGCTAACGCGACGATCGAACATAATTCGTTACGCTTTTCGAGCCTGTTCGAATCGCGCGACATCGATTACCAGGCTGATGAGTTTACGCGTTTGCATTGGAGCTACGAGTAGTCGTACGAAACAATAGAATTTCGATAAGGCTATGGAATGACAATGGTATTTCAGGCAAATAACCTGTTTCTCCGAGTGCTTGACGGGTTTCAATGGTTATCGCGTGAAAATGTCGCCGTCGTTGATTCAATATTCATCGAGTTTCCTCGCATGCTGCATATTTCATAGGCCAGTCGGCAATTTAATTCTTGGGCATACATCTATTCGCGATAACCGCTCCGCTAAACCGGATGTTGATCGGAAACAGCGGAAAATCTGAAATTTGCAATCTATTCGCGATAACGGTCACGCAAAAACAAAATCAAGAACGATCGCGACTGGATAATCGACCACCGTTTTCCGCTGATCGAACGATGCAAATCAACAGTTCCTCTGGGAGGAACGAAACAGGAGAATACTGGCTAGGGGTGGAAGGGATAGTTGCGCGCATTTCGCGCATGCCGTTTTCGCCGTAGCGAGACGGAGAGTTGGCGAAAGATGCACGCGAATGGACAGATTCAGATAGGGAGGGAGGGAGGGAGGGAGGGAGGGAGGGCGAGCTAGAAAGCAGTCGTAAGCGTGGGAGAGAGAGAGAGCGCGAGGGAGGTCTTTCCAATGTGTCTGGTCAAACATAAACCGGGCAGCCACTGCTCTCAGTGAACCGTCAGACGCGAACAACGGTTCGAGCAGCCTCGTTTCGTTCCCTCGTGGAACAATAATCTCTCTGGCACTCTTCTACATTTGCCTGGACTTCAGAGATACTTCGGGCACGGTCGCCAAATCGCAAACAGCCGCGTCGACATGACGGACGGTAAGCTGCGTGGACCGCGAATTATCGTAGATAAACTTCTCGTCGACAGGTTGCCCTGTAATTCCGAGGAGAGTGCAGTGAAACGATGATACATTGACGCGCGCCCCTAGAAATTCGCTGCTAATTTCCCTCGACGCTATTCTCGAGACTCGATAGCTTCGATTAGTCATCGAGAATGGATCCCAACGGGACGACGCGACCCCGTGTATCGCGCGCCATCGAGGACAATTCCATTTTTTAACGTAGAATCACCCGGTAATCTACCGCCACCGAGTTATCGTTTCCTGAATGTAGGTTGTACACACACAGCGTTTATATCGACCCGAACGAGAATCGACCATTTGTACAATCAATAAGAAAAATAAACACCGCTATAAATACTAGTAGTGGTCTGCTCTTAGATCGTAGTCGTAGAGAAACGAGTGCGGACGACGAGCAACGGACAACCCTGGGTGTCGCTAGTGGAGATGTTAATTATTCAGCGATAGAACGTCGGCTAAAATGAACGAGATATTTTTGGAATTCGGGCAAGTTCGTTAGACTAATGGGACGGAGAAACCGTGTCAAACTAGATATATACCAGCACAATGGAACCACCCCGACAATCGAGATCGTTACCTCGGAATTTCTTGCAAGTACCGAAACGGCTCTCGACCCAATCGGTCTGCTAATATCGTAGTTAACGTAGGAATTTGTAGATCAGCAGGAGCGCTTCAGTTCTCGTTTACGACCCGAGCTTCTGAACGTGGGCTCGACCGTTTCGATGACAACGAAACTCGACCAGCAAACCAGTTGCTTCGTTCCCGAGCGAAGGGTTGACAAACGAGACTTGTTGTTCCTCGAAGAATCGACCCGTACAAGTAGGATGAACGATAACGCTACCCTCGAATAACTTGCTGTCGAGAAGGCCGTCTCGCGTTACTTTCGAAAGACTCTCATCCCCTCCGTTCTTCGACCGGATTAATCGGACCAATTATTTATCGAATCGTTCGATCGCGGGAGAGCCTCTAGATCACGCGACAGCAGCGTTTACGATGAACCGGCAACAGCAACTTGCTATCGCGGCACTAAATCTGGCCGCTTTCCACACTCTGTGAAGCGCTTTGCTCTCTCGCAACCAAGCTACCGGAATAATCGAAATCAATTCTAACAACGATGCATCGAATGTTCTAGCGGACGATAAGCAGGAACCGGATGCCCCGAATAACTGCAGGAATATCCTAGTGGCATTATCCTGGGTCGTCGTAATCTTAACGATGCCGTTTTCCCTCTTCATCTGCTTCAAGGTGAGAGAATCGCGTTTCCCGTAGTCTTATTCTACCGGCAACGTACGACGGCCCCCTCATCGACGTACTACAAATCTAAAAATATCGGTCGTCCACTCACCGGATTCTATTTTCGTTCCTCGGGTTCGTTGCGATCTCCGCCGGAGGCTCCGGCCGGCGTCCATTCACTTCCTGTTACCCCGTTCTCCATGGTCGCTTTTCCATTCGATGGAAATCGGTCGGAGCTCGCATGTCGCGTCCACGCTTCCTGCGAACCAGAACACCGCGTACCGTTAATCGCAACGCTCGACGACCTGGCTCTGACGATGTTCGAACGATTCATTCGCAGGTGGTGCAAGAGTACGAAAGAGCAGTGATATTCCGTTTGGGAAGGCTCTTGTCCGGCGGTGCCAAAGGACCAGGTAACATTGTTCCTTCGATTTGCCAGCTTTCTACGAGAATTCACGTTTTCGAATAAAAATTCTGAAACTTCCAGGAATCTTCTTCATCCTGCCGTGCGTGGACAATTACGCTCGTGTCGATTTACGTACGCGCACCTACGACGTGCCTCCGCAAGAGGTGAATTGCTATTCGAGGCTTTAATTGCTACGATCAAACGATCAAACGATCAAACGATCAAACGATCAAACGATCAAAAACTAACCGGGCTCTGTATCGCGGCAGGTGTTGACGAAAGACAGCGTGACGGTGTCGGTAGACGCGGTGGTATACTATCGCGTGAACAACGCGACAATCTCGATCGCGAACGTCGAAAATGCTCATCACAGCACGAGGCTGCTGGCTCAGACCATGCTTCGAAACACCATGGGCACCAGACCGCTTCACGAGATCCTCAGCGAGCGCGAAACCATCTCGGGGAACATGCAGGTAATCGGCTAATCTGAACAATCTCTCCCCTCTCTCTCTCGAGGCAATCTTTAAGCAACCATAACGAATACAACGAATTCAGGTATCACTGGACGAGGCTACCGACACTTGGGGAATCAAAGTTGAGCGCGTAGAAATGTGAGATAAATAGGATAAATATGAAATTATCGTTGCTCGAGTCTCTTGTAACCTGTCGTAATTTGTTGAACAGCAAGGACGTCAGACTACCCGTTCAGCTGCAAAGAGCCATGGCCGCGGAAGCTGAAGCTGCTCGCGAGGCTCGCGCCAAGGTTTGTTTGTCTACCCTTTATCTAGCCGTCTCTTTCGAATCCCGCGTAATTCGCCCCGCTTCGATTGCAGGTGATCGCAGCAGAAGGTGAACAAAAGGCTAGTCGCGCATTGAGGGAGGCATCCGAGGTAATAGGAGACTCCCCTGCCGCGTTACAGCTTCGCTACCTGCAGGTATGCACCGACCGGACCTCCTCGAATGTCCTCGCCCGATCGATTCTCTTATCGTTTTATCGCTTGTTCGCAGACTCTGAACACGATCTCGGCGGAAAAGAATTCAACAATCGTGTTCCCGCTGCCTATCGACCTGTTGACTTACTTCATGAAAGCGTCCGCCCTCAAGGAGAACCCGATATAATCGCGAGCCGCCGACGCGTTCCTTCGACACGCTTCGCGAAAATGTGAGCTCGCGAAGACATCCGCGCCCAAGGAAATGCAGTCCCCCACCGTTTTCTCGTTGATGAAACGAACGTTGATGAAGCGAACGTTGATCAAATTGCCGTTGATAAAATTGATTGATCTGGGTACAGGTGCAGGCTCTACGAGTTTCACTTACGATTCTATGGGCATGCTGATACGATACAGTATTAAATAATATAAGTTTGTAACTACAGTTTATAGCAAACTTTCGCACCGTGACCGCACACTAGCAGACTATCGACCAATTCCTCGTAACGCCGTATGCTGTTCGAACTTTTCCTGGTATTTTTTTTACCAGTCATTTAACTTTCAACTACTTGCAACGTTGTAAAATACAACGGCGATTCGAAGGATATATTTTCGTTAGAGTGGGAGGGGAATAAGACACAGCGATTTACTGTCAGGCACAACAATGTTTAACAATCTGCTGCTCAACAAGGTATAAAAGCCTGTCGATCGTACTGCACATTTGGTAATCTTTTCTACTTGTTCAAACTGTACACGTTGTTCGCTGATCGTTCGAATACGTGTGCTAAATATTTTATGACGCGATTCCACCAACTGGCTCAAGATGGAAAAAGAAATTACGATCTCGCTATTATCACCGATTAAGATTAAGTCTTCGTCTTTCGTACGATACGTTATATTGTCCGAGCTCTTCCTGACTTGACTTATACTGCTATCGAAACCGTTACGACGAAATCACCATTTTTGTTCTTCTTCTAAAATCGGCCCGCAGAATTACCCTCTAAAATATTCGACACGCGAAATCGAACATCCTGCGAACACGCTGCAGCTGAAAGCATTTGAATGTCGTCGCGCTCGAAATCTAAATGTATTACATCAGAGATTCGTCAAAATTTATTTTCGTTACATTCCGTCTAATGTTCACGAGCACGAGCACGAACGTGGAGCACTTTATTGTATGCTCGAGATCGTAGTCTACTTAGTTCGCTGCGATGTGCAATAAATAGAGAACCGCGTTCCGTTGTCGATACGAAAAACTCGATGATGTTACCGACCAATTGAAACGTAGAGTACCAGTCTTTAGTACTTCTCGAGCATACTTGCCGGCAATTCGACTGAAATGTTCGTCTATGTCGGCGAAACAAGACTTACATTAACCACTCAGGTACGGCATATATTTTCATTTTCTGTTCCTACGCCGGTACGTCGTACCGATGCCGGGCTTGAAGTGTTAAAATGATGAATATTAGATAATGTACAAAATCATCTTCTTGTCGTCGCATCCTCATCGACGGACTGCGAATCTTTCTAAAAATTTCTTTTATTCGTCATGATCAAGTAAGTGGAGAAACCTCGAGGACCTAGAGCCTGCTTCAGATTTAACGGCGACCTGTCTTTAAACAGTATCTCCGAACATTGAAGAACATATGTAATCACTTCCACTTGTGTATGCGTATAAATTGCGGTCCCTCGCGAATGAGCGGAGAAAGTGTGCAGATTTGATCGATTCTCACACATTGTCTCGCGATCCTTCTCTTTCTACGACATTCAAACCAAAACTTTGCATTCCCTAACGATAAATGAACTAAACCTACCTCTGTATTACTACATGCTTCGATCTCTACTTGTGATACAATGTTATGTTAATATAGAATAAATTTTGCATCGCTCTGATGACGTTCACGGTCTACCGCGGACAAATAAAGTACGAATACGTTTGCAAAACTACTTCACTTGTATTTCCTCTTCCACTGGAATAGTTAATATTCTTTGGTCTTTAAAATTTACCTGTTAAAATACACGATCCGATTTTCACCGAACAGAGATTCATCGTAACTTGGTCGTACAAGGTTGTTGCACATAATTCAAACAAAATCCCCTGTTTCCAACGTCGTTCGGTGCTTCGGTACTGTCCGTGTGGAAAATTAATCTGAACGGTTTCACCGTGCCTGAGGAGAACAGAAACGAATGTTAGCTACTAAAAAAATAGTTACGATACTTATTGTCAAAGGGAAAATACTAACTAACGACGGAAGACGAGTTCAAACTTTGATTCTCCGAGTTGAATGTCCCGCCGCAAATACGATCGATACAAGTCATCATCGCAGTCGGTAGTTTACCAGAGTTCGATGCACACGGAATCGTTAACCAGTCGGTCTGACAGGCAGCCCCTGTCATCGCAGCGATTTGCGTTCCTTGCGTATTTCCCGTCAACGTGAACGCGTTATTTCGCAACATTTGCCCGGCCGGAGTTGCCCCGGTCGTCACCATCGATTGACCTAATCGTTAAACGTTAACATTTGTAGGATGCATGCTGCAAGTGATCTGCCTTACCATCGGCCGCGCACGCCATGTACTGAATTCCACAAAAGTTCCTTTCCATTCGTATGCAAATACTATAATCCTGATTCGACAGTTGCAACCCTGTGTTTGGATCGTAATTGAACGATTTGATTTGTCCGGATATGCCGGTAAAATATTGTAAACAGCCTTCCTCGGCCCTGTATATGGTATCGCAACGAATTTGGGATACCCTGACTTTCCAGGATCGAGCGAAAGGGCTTCCGCTCGTGACGAATGTTAGAGTGACAGGATTCGTTTGCCCGATACCAACGTCGATGTAAACTAAAAAAAATATCGATCCAGGTAAACTTGTCGAAATGCTACTACCTCGCCGATTTCAATCACGTACTATGATTTCCAGTGTTGATACCGCAAATAGGAGGTACCGGATTTCCCCCAGACACGATGAACTGATCATAAATGCACTGATTGTTTGTAGCTTCCGGTCCCCTTATATTAAATAGCATAAAATCCAATCTAAAAATTCAACGAATTTTAAACGATTGTACCTATACAACAGGCAGAATCTTCGAACGAAATTACTTAAAGCAACGGTCTTACATACCTAAACTGGCACACAGACGGATGCGATTTAACTAGGGTCAACTGACAAGACTCTGTGTTGTCGAAATTCGACGGATAATTCGGATTAACGAAATAAGTGTTGTTAATGCTGGTCGTCTCACCGCAAGATATAGTTACTGATGCAATAAAATAATTATTGGTTATCTAGCATCGACCTTTCCACTGCTTTCCACGACGACGCTGTTTACGGACTGATCCGTTGCACGATTGTTTCCCGCCCTGCGAGCCATTTGCAATTGTTCTATGCATCTGCGTGGACGTAGAGGCAGGCAAATCAGTTGAATAGAGTGTGAGTGTGTGGTAGGTGGAGGGGTGGGGGGGGCAAGCCGGTCAACAAGTCAACATCAACAGCGTCGTCGCGCTTTGCACCTTGACTATTTGTAATCCATTGTTGACGCGATAATATCGCTATGAAAAATAATTAATAAATTTACCGATGCAACAAACCCCGTAACCGTTTGCGCAAATTCCACTAGAGACACCACCGCGTTGCGAGCATTCTGATGCTGCCACGCAGGTACCATTCTCGCCGCTTAATCCAGCGCAAATGTTATTGTCGAACCTCACTACGGTGAACAGGGGAAAAACTACGCGCAGGTCCAAAAAAAAAATTAGAATAAAACATTGTTGAGAAAGAATGGTATAATGGTATAAATGCTTACTGCGTTTTTCTCGGCCAATATTAGTCGATTTAAAGGTATTTTCTGGCAAATCCCGCGGCAACGTTTCGTTCGTACGAAAATTGTTTCTCTGCCAGAAACGCGTAAATCTTCGTAGAGCATCCCATGCGTCAGCGTCGATGCACGTCGCAGTTGCATATAGTACAAACACGAGAAAATATAGAAAACGCATTGTCGCGTTATAAGAGACGCAGCAACAAAGCACTGCTACTAGTCTAACCAATAATGATACGTATGGGCGAAGAATCGTCCTGCAACTGAGAGAAAAACAAAGGCGAAAAGGTAATATACCCGAGGACACGTTTACACGGTCTGCGTATCACGCCCCTGAAATATAGTGCATGCTAGCATTGTAACGGTTTATAAATAAATACAGAGAAAGTCGAAAAATCTCATCGACCATTTATGACACCGACCATTATGCTCAGTCTTCGTGTCGGAGTCCGCAAATTTACTTTCACCCTTGCAATTAAATGAGTTCGGGTCCCATCGAATGCAACCATTGCTACACCAGAGTCTGCAGTCTAACACTCTCTAAAGCAGCAACGTGTTCAAAGACTTGTTGACGTTAAACAACGACAACATCTTTAAAAATGAGGTTCTTTCCATCTTTGTTAGTACAATGGGTGACAGAATATTTTCTTGACTGTGAAACCCTAGATGCATAGGATGATAATGAAGAAAGTGAACTTTCTAAATGCTTGTCTAAACGTTTGTCAGCACGGTCTGTAGGTTCCAAGATGCGCGTTACACACAGGACAATAATGATCTATGTTGTTGCACGAATTCAAGCAGTATGGCAATATGCAGCAGGGCCAACATCTGTGAACAAAAGAATTCTTTTATGTGCTTGGGCACGCCTGTTCTTAGATCGCTTTTAAATTGTTATACCCGCATAAAAACAGCGCAAAGGCGGTAATGTGAGTGACTACGGATCGACGAACTTCGACAGCTGTAACGACGATCGTGGTGCACCGGTGACATACAGCGGTCATAGGTATTGGCGCCCACAGCCGATTCGAGTTGGCTACAAATGTTTAGTCTGAATAAAATATAAAAACCATTTTTGTGTTTTCAACGTGCTAACGAGGATATTCTATTACATGAAGAGTGCAGCTGATCCATAGAGAAAGACGCCAAGCAATTTCCTTGTGCTTGGGCATAACTAGGGGGTGGTATCGGAGCGACAAAGGATGGCCGATTTGTCGAGCGAAATGGACCCCAGTTACGCAACGGTGGGCGTCGTGCAAATATCGACGAATACGTTGGCGGTGCATCTCTCATAAGAGCATGCGTGCCTGGCTATTCCAATCAGTCTTTGTTATCTTATAGGGCTTTGCTGAATAATTTCCCGGATCTGTAAAGCGAAGAAGCATGATTGGACATTCTGATTATTAAAAACGGATTCAACTATTCAGGATGTTTCGTCGATGTACTTCTCAAACCCGGAATATTATTCAGCCGGATCCTGTATGACTGGTCACAGTGTACAGTATGAAAATTTCAATACTTCATTGTTGGCGATCGGCACGCATTGCAAACAACTAGACAAACTCCACTGCTGGTTGCTAGTTTCAAGCGACGACAGCATGCTACTTGTCGCTTCTCTGTTGCTCGACGATGTCAGATCCAACATGCCCGAACGTCCATGCGAATTTTGCGAGTTCTCGTTGTCTTTTCCAAAGATATGTTCGCATCAGTACGTTATGATACGCAACTACCGCATGATGAAAAGAATAAATTGTTAACAGAATATACCAGATTCGGTGACGCCATACACCAATAAACTACGTTCATCGGGCGACGACGTTCCGTAATCCGTCACAGCTAAAACTTCATTTCTCTGGCCAGATATCGACAAGGAAAGCGACGCAGGCATTTGTAAAGTGTCTTGCGATGTTTTAGGTATCAGCGATGGATGCGTGGGCGTTGCTTGCGTCGCAGCTTCATGGCCAAGCGTGATCTACAATAACGATCCCCTCTGTTTTTAGATCGATTAGCATTGTACCTACCAAAAGCCTAAGAACATTCGAAAGAAACATTTAAATCAGGTTAGTCGAAATAAAGGGAGTACGTTATACCTTGCTCTGCAAAAGTTCGCGCACAAAAGATGTCACATTTTCGCGGGAGTCTTCTAAATCGTGACTTGTTTCATAATTAAATCGCGTCGGAGATGCTGAGTCGGTAAGTTGTCTATGCAACGGCGACTGTGTTACAGTTAGCTTAAGCAACGTTAAGGGGGTCTGCGTACCAATGTTCGATAATTCAGTTATTCTCTTTACCGATTCCGTTTCCTTCGACTCCAGCGAATTTTCTGGAAAATGTTTAACATAAGAAAAACCTATTCTTATCTGTTGCAATATCCTCGAAATTAATGAACGATATACCTAACGCATTCGCTCCAGCCTTCTCTACCTCTTCCAAGCTGGAATTAACATCAACGGCCTGTACACCATGATTAGAGGATCTGTTAGACTTCGAATTCATAGCTACTAACGCAACAAATCATTCAACGGTCATGGCAATTAATCAAAAGTTGATAATTGTTCGATGTTAGGGTAAATAAAACTAATTACCGAGACGTTCATCACAGGAATAGGTTAGAGGCCTTCGCAACAGTCGACAATATTATGCAATACGATTCAGCAAAATTGATCACTTCTTCACTCCCAATCTAATCAAGAATATTTGTAAGTAAGTATTCTGCGATAGATTTTCAATGAATCATTCGTAACGCGGAATCATTCGTAACGATTCAAACAGAGCGCTGCCCGACGCAGGTAAAGATGGCACTCGACGTCGGAGATTCGTACTCGTATACACTCGTAGGCATAGGAAGTTCGGAAAAGATTCTGAGCTACGAATCGTTGAATAAAAAGAATGAAAATACGATTATCTAACGTTGCATTCGTCGGTCGAGGCACTTGTAATTTCGATTCGATCGTAGTAACTTGATAGCCCAGTTGTCGAGGCGAAGACGAAGTCGAAGTGCTCCGTTGTGTCGCGAGTCGCGAGTAATCGCAGCAGCGGTCGGCGGTCGGCGGTTATCAAAAAATCGTGGCGCTGCGTTGAGCGTGCGCTGACGCCATAGTGTGCTCGAGAGGCGAGAACAGCCGAAATGGAGGAGAGTCAAACATCGGAAAGTGTCGCCGTGCTACCGGACATGTCCGAACCGTTGACGAGCGAGACCGAGGAGGCGTCTGCCCTAACGACCGAACACGAGGCGCATCCCGTCGCGGTGACGGCAAGCGTCACTTCGGTACCGGGTGTTGCTGGTGTCCCAGGAGTCGGAGTACCGGTTTCTTTGCCTGTTGGTTCAATCATCGGTGTAGCGAACTCAACCAACGGCACGACCTTCAACGTCATCACCTCGGATCAGTTGCAGGTCGGTCGAAACAAGAACCTTTCCATTCGTGCATGTTTCATATCGATACCGTCACGGAAACAACATTTCGATTCCGTTAATATTCGACGATTTTGTTTTCGATGAACGATTCTCGAATGCCATGGATGAGTTGAGTTTCACTTTCTACACGTACTCGCGAATCACAGTGTACATGCATAGCGCATACGCATGTTAGAAATTTTGGAAATTATAATGTAACATTAACCCTGCGCGAACTTCATCAGTTATATACGATGTATCGTACTAGAAACAACATTCCTAAAATGTACAAACGCAAAAGGTGCTTTGCTCTGTTCTCAACACAGTCTACAATAAGCAGTTTGAACAAATGCTATTTTGTCTTTTAGTTACCTGGATCTGGCCAGTTTAAGCAGATGCTATGCGTGGACAATGGGTTTATTTGTGAACCTCGGCATGACAAGGACTCAGACCCTCTACGGTGGAATGGAGAATTAAAAGCAACACACATAGTAATTCAAAATAGTACAGAGGAACATGAATCTGAACAAATACATGTGTCTGCTGGCAATACCCAACAAATATGCAGTTGGTCAGAGTCTGCTAATTTGGCGGTATTGCCTGTAAGGTGTAAAAACACAAATGCAGAACTACATAAAAGTAGATTCGGATCTGGAGCAAGAGGAAGGTGCATTAAGCTTGGTCAAGAATGGTATACGCCGAGCGAATTCGAAGCTCTTTGCGGCAGAGCATCTAGTAAAGATTGGAAACGCAGTATAAGGTTCGGTGGCAGAAGTTTACAGACCTTAATAGATGAGCAAATTTTAAAACCGCATGCAACCTCTTGTACTTGCGCGGCGTGTTGCGATGATGACAGCGCGGTAAGTATGCTAGTCTAGTTATCTACTTTATTATTGATAGTTATAATGATTGCATTGATTACTACAGACAGGTCCGGTACGACTATTTACACCCTACAAGCGTAGAAAAAGAGCGAGGGACACGTCGGACGGAGATGTACCAACGCGAAAGATAAAAAGTGATAATTCACGCGACGGTAGCAATAATGATGAAAGCGACGGTGAGGTGGTTATACCCGACAAAGAAGTATGGCCACAGTTCGTTTCAACGGATGGTTTGGTTGTTCAGCAACCGCAAGATCAGGACGGAGTTGTTCAAAATGTGCATCAAACAGAAAATGGACAAACCGACGATGTTTTTAAAAAACTTGATGAAATGTCGAATAAAATGTTGAAATTGGCTTACGAGTTTAGAAAAACGTTAGAAGAAGCGAAAGAAGTAAGTAGGCAACAAAGAAGAGAGCAAGCGCTAGTAGCCCAATTAGGAGGTAGGGGAGATGTTATTGAAACTGTTGGATTACAACCAGCGTCGGATACTCATAACAAAAAAGTAATATATAAAAGATAATAATTTAGAATCCTATTTGAAATCATGTAAAATATTTAATCAATCCTTTATGTTTGTAGTGTGCTAATTGCAACAGAGAAGCATTCGCAGAATGCTCTTTATGTAGACGAACGCCGTACTGTAATACGTTTTGTCAACGCAAGGATTGGGCGGGTCATCAAGTAGAATGTGTTCGGGGTGCTGCTGAAACAGTAATGCTTATAGTAGAAAGTAGTAGTGGTGATACCAGTGCTCTTGCGACGACTACGGGGGACCAATAGCTAGTGTTCCTCACACCTATTCACCAAAGGAATATAGAAACTGAACAAACTTCAAAATTAAAAGAAGAGACAAAGACTTAACAGATTTGTTTAATGACTTGAAGGTCAAAGTTCTGTATATACCGTAGCAAATATTTTGTACGCGTGTAAGCTAACGTGTAATGATATTATTAAGTACATAAGTATATATATATAAGGAGAAATTGAAACTTATTCAGGATCATGGCTGGAAAACATGAGAAGCGTTAATGAAAAGGTCAAAAATCATATACCAAATGATTACATGAATAAAAGTGCAAGGAAATATGCCCTACGAAGGCATATGCGAGCGTATGCGTATCTAATAGAGATCGCGGTTTTAGACGAACTAAAATACACGTGTACACGTGGCATGTGGCACGTGGAGCAATTAAAGGTCTATGCATACGGATCCGTAAAACTATTCAATATATGTATAGTCTGGATAAAAAAAATAATCGGTACAAAATTTAATTTCGATCGGTCTACAAGAAAACGTGTCCTCCAAATCGTTGAACATTAAACAGTAATATAAATAAATAATATAAATCGATTTTTTCGAATATCTTCTAAATTATCAAAAAATACGTTCAACAAAACTCGTAGATCTGTACAGATTGCATTTTTTATGTCCCATTAGCCAAAAAAATTAAAAATTTTTTCTCAATTTTGAAAATTGAAACGCATATTGATCATTTGCACAGTGAAAACGTAGAATAAAAAAAATACACGTGTACACGTATATTTACATACACGTGAAATAGGGATCTCTAATATCTATGTATGCACGTATACATCTGCAATACAATTTTATGACCCCAAAATATATGTGTATACATACGTATACGTCTTGCGCACTATAAGATATACTTTCATGATTTTTTTTATAAAAATCTAAACCGACCAAAGGAGGTAGTTAGGCTTCTATGGAAACTATTTATGTACGTCATTACAAAGGTGTCTCTGTTTGTAGATATTATTTTGTAATGCTATTTTTATTAGTAAAATTTTTAAAAAGTGATACCGCTTTACTATTAATTTTTAGTACAAATACTAAGAAAAAGATTACTAGATACTTTTACTCATACATTGTTATATCGAATCATTTTTCGCAAGAACGTAATCACAACTAATTCTATATTTTCTGAGTACGAGAGTATTATAATCTCTATCCACTTTAACGTTAACAAGAATGTTAATTTGTAACCTTGTATTTTGTATACATGGTATATAAACCATTGAAACAAACAAAAACTCTTGAAAAAAATATAAGTAAACGATAAACGTGATACATAGTTCAAGATGTATTATTCGTCTAGTATTTTTAATGTTTTTTAAAATAAAACACATGACAAAAATTTTTTACTCAATTTTACATAGTAGAATTATGTTATCGGATAGATAATAGAAATTTTTTGTTGCCTTTATATATTTAAAAACAAAGAGATAAATAAACTAATATTATTTTTCACTAATAAGTTCATGCATCTTAATTTGTCAGTAAAAGTAGTAACCACAAACATACATAGATCTCCATTACACCCTTTTCCATGTTCAAATATAACGAGTTGTTTTTAAATAAAGTACGAATTAAATCGTTTAACTTATACGATTAAATTAATGCATACTTATTAAAAATGTTTTAATATCTTTATATATGATACAGAGTTCGATATATTTAATAATTTCCATAATGTTTTAATCTGTATAAAAAGGCGCTTCCAGATCTATTAGAAACACCTAAATAACCACTACCTGGAGAAAAACTGATGGCTTCAGGCATTGACATGTTTGTTTCAAATGTAGGAAAATTCGAGAAAACGGTAAAAGACGGTAAATGTGCCAGTTTAAATGCATTATGTTTTTTATGCGAAGCCATTGCTAATATCTCTGAGTAAGAATTAAACTTTAAACTACTAACCGATGTTACCAGATTAAGGAAAACTTTTAAAGGAGCCGGATTTTGATTTTGTAACACAGTTACCGTGTCGTATAAATTAACAACACCCTCCTTACTACCTGTAGCCAAAAACTGACCGCTTGGAGACATTGCAATAGATGCACAAGATAGACATCCGTCATCTATAGCACGATGTATACACGAACGACTATTTACATCCCAAATGTACATTTCAGCACTATCTGCAGTTGTTCCATAACAAAATTAAATGAGCATTAGTATAATACATATCGAATTGAATAGAAGAATACATACTACAACACTTACCACCGTGTGTAACGAGTGTCTTACTATCTGGTGTGAAGCATATTGCTCTACATCTTGCATTCATCTTCAAAGTACCAATAAGTTCCTTCGATGAGCTTGATAATAAATAAATTTCTCCCGATCGGCTACCAAAAGCAATCAGCTTTCCATTTGGGGATACTTCATAATCCTAAAGTTTTATTTAGAAAGTTTAACCAACATCAACATAAAAATTCTTAGAAATGTAACTATGTGAACCTGCATATTTGTAACTCCATGTGGCAATGGAATTTTATGTGTTTTTCCACTAATGAGATTGTAGGAGTGACAATACGGATAATACTGAGAACCAATTAAAACTTCTGTACCATCTCCCAAAAATTTTGCCACACTGATTGGAAACTTTTTATATTGCATAGAATGCAGTTTATTATTTTCTACACCATCTATCTGTAATTATACAATCATGCATTACATTTTTTATTTGAAAATATCAATGCAATTAGTTACAATGTATAATAGTTACTTACTTGAAACAGAGAAAGAGTACCAGATGTACCAGCTACCAATGCTACAGTTGAAGACGGATGAAATTCTACACTTGATATAATGGGTCCTTCTATGTGTGTTTGTTTATTGATCAAGTTTAAGGCTTTTATATCAATTATACTCTTGGGTAAGTTTTTTAGTTTTGGTTTCTCCAAATGGCAACTGTGCTGAAAAAGTATAGTACCCTTTTAGAAATAATCCATAATGATGCAATAGAACCCTTTTTTTATTACCTTTAATATATCATGGTCCAATTCGTCTATGTCTTCTTCTGACTTTTTGAATTCAGCCCATTTTGGAGTGCCCACTAGTTGTTTATACTTGCTATGTAGAAAGTCTTTATACAGTTTTTCTGGAATATTGGCAGGTAATTTTCGATTCTGTGCCTTTGTAGCTGCTTGTACTCTAACAAAGTATAATCATAGAGTTATAAGCAAATTGAATAATCGTTCGATGTAAGAATATACATACGAATATTGTTCGTCGTCTTCGTCGATCCATGCTCGTTTCTTCTGAAAGTCTATATCGACATTATCGTCTCTTTGTCCATCAGAATCTTCATTTTTGTCACTGTCTATCAAGACGCTGTCATTAGCATTAATATTCTTGCTTTCGTTCGACACGATATCGATCTCGTCGTTCAATAAATTGTTGATGATGTCGCTTGGATCACCAAACACTATCTTTTCTAACCTATATAAAAAATTGTACGACTAAAACTTATTAAATAAATCCGATTAACATCTACAACTTTGCAAATTTTAGTTACGCCATACCTGGATTCTTCTTTTGGATCATATCCATTCTTCCGTTTCTTTTTCAAAGGTGCAGTAAATTTTTGACTGTACAATGTCTTCGTAGATGTGCGTTTCTTTGGAAGTTTATTATGCACTATAGATTTCTTTGAATTCATGTCACGTTTCTTTATACTTGGCTTGCTCATTTTTACAATTTATTTAAGCTGACACATAACAAAACATTAAACAATTATGTATTTTGTAATCTAGTAATAATGTTTTCGTAGCATGCGGTTTTGGATCTTGTTCATATGCATATGTTCTCACCTCATTTGCCTCATTTGAACTCTGTTAGAATGGTGTTGAGTATATGCAGGCGATTGTAACGCCTCTTCTAAAGAAAAAATAAAGATCCTATCGGGGTCTGTACAGCGCGAATTTTGGTAGTGGCAAAACACTCAAACTATTAGCCAAATTACCGACAGTCGATTTTGGTTAACAATTTGAACGTATTGCCACTACTCAAATTGGTGCTGTACGGACCCTGATAGGAGCTTCATTTTTTCTCCAAAAGAGGCGTCACAATCGCTCACATGCCTATTTACATACATGCATTCACTACCTTTACCAACCTATATTTCTACATATGGTTGTACGTATGTGCTTCAACGCTAGAGCCAGTGGTGCTTGCTGCCATTTTTTAACCTTCATCAAACGATACATAAATAACTATTAATGTTTAAAAGATTTTAATGTTATATATACTTTACATTAATATTCATATATCGAATATATCGTGCTTTAATTGAAATTCTATGTTTCTTATTACACATACGTAATATGTACGTACAATATCTTTCGATATTATACTGTACTTGTGCCAAGCGCCAGCTAAGCACCACTGCGTGATTTTACCAATCGCAACTCGTCAAAGGAATTGCACATAAAAATAGAATACTTTAAAATGTACCTATTCCAATTAAGATGTAATTGAAAGATTCAACCTACAGACAATAAGCTAAATAAGTACTTTAATTTATTGAGTAGTACATGCGTAACAATCATCTATTATGAGGATACCTGATAAGATAACTATTATTCTAACAATCTTCATTATGAGATGACAGAGTAGATTTGGAATCGGTATCAGAAAACCCGTGTTTTTCCATTGCAAAAAGTGATGGACATTTTGGTTGATACAGTTCGACTGCTTCCAGGAGACTGTCTGGGTATCCAGGAGAATAATATCTAATGCCAACAAATGAAATAATTAAACTAATGAAAATCAAGTGAAAATTCTAAAGTACATAAACAAACAAAAGAATATCTTCGTAAGCATGTAAGTAGCAATCAGGGACTACTTTTTAAATGAATCACGTAAGACGTAAGAAATATATTATTAAAACTGTTCGTGTCTCATTCGCTGGCGATACGTAAAAGAGAAACTTAATTCTTGCATGTGTAAATATTGTAATATGCCATTGAATTTTTGATAATGAAAATTTGTGGTTACATGATTCGTATGTAAATTATAGAAATCATCGAGTAATCATAAAATTATTGATCCATTAAACTTCAGGTTCCTATTTTTCTAATGCAATCAGCTGCGACAACATGGCGATCGCACCGTACTTGTCTGATTTAAATTAAGGCACACGAGATTTAGAAACTGAGTTGCAGTTATTTGCATTTGCTATTGGTGTGAACTACTTTAAGAAGACTGGACTTTTTCATCGAAATAAAATTAGATTACCGAATTCCTCCGGTAAGTAAAACTCCACTAGGGTTATGTCAAAAGCAACTAGTGTTTTTGATGATTATCTACTGTTGCCGTCATCTTAATATGTACACGTATTCTTAGAAATATACAGATGTTTCCATTTCTTGGCAAAATCTTATTTGAATGTAAGTAGTTTAGCTTTGAGCAATCAATAAAACATTGGAAATTTGTTGGTGTTGGAAATAATCATAATTAGCAAGATATTTTAACATTGTAATATAAAAATTATAAAATATAACTTTCCTTTCACAGATATTTGAGTCGTTAATGATTTTATGGCTTTAGAATAATTGTAACTGTTAAAGTATGATTTATAAACTATATGAGGCCAGAAAAAAAGAATATGAATTGTAAAAATCTTTGCATAAATATACAAGAGTAGAAACAACCTGACTATTTCTTCCGGGAAACAGCAGTTGATAATTTGTATATATTCTGAAAGTGTGGAGCCAGGTTCTGCTTGAATTTCTTGCACTTTCTTTAAACCGCCTGATGTCACAAAAAGCCTTCTTGCTCTGGCATCATTAGGCAAAATCTATATAATGGAAAGTTATCAAAAAATTAAATCAGTTTCAGTTTTTTTATTAGAAAAAATATTTATTGCAATATTACGAATCCAAAGCTGAATTTGAACATTTGTTTTTCTACATAATATTTGCTATATACATACATAATGAAATGCAACTTATGAATTATTTTCAGATAAATGTGGTATTAAAGGTCATCGACCGCTAAGAAAACAAAAGAAGGATCAAAGTACTTTTAACAAAGCGATTAGAAAATTAATCTCAATCCGCCTAACTCTTTTATTACAAATTATAATTTTTTTACTCTAGAAACAATTAGCATTTATAATAAGCAGAATTTTTGAATTTTTAAAATGTTTTTGAAATGATTTACTCAAAAAATGTAGGTGTAGATGAGTGAAAAATGAAGTGAAATAATAACTACTAAGCGGAGCTTTGAATACATCGAGTTTAATGAATTATTTGAAATAATTATCGTGGAAAAAGGAAGAGAAGATACAGAAGAAAAACTGAATTATAAGATAATGCGAGAAATAGGCAAGAAGGAGGCAATTCAGAGCATTACAAAGTCTTTTAGCCCAAGGCTTTGATAAGAAGACAGCTGCCTTAAAGTTCAAACACATAACAATAAAGTGATTAAAAGGGAGATGATATCATCATATATTAAAGGCAAATTGCACTGTCTTACACAGTACTGTCGTCAGATTCCTAGCAAATATGTCTGATAACAGGAAAATAAAAATCTGCATCTTATAAGAAGTTAACTCGCTGCTGAATCATTCAGTGTAACCAGAGAAGTTTCATGGGACACACGTGAAGTTAGTTTCGTATGAAGTAAATGTTAATTTATCATAAAACGTAAACATACAAGGCTACACTGATCCTCTACATTAGACAGGGAAGTCAGAGTATAATAATAGACATGATAAACAACCAACACTGTGTTATTTTAAATTCGGGAGAGACCAATAACTATCATCAGCCGGTCTCTGCGAAACCATCAGTCGTTTCTGTATCGAGCATTGATTCAGATGTAAGTGATAGAAGAGATGTACGTGAAGAACTTTATGCTGGTATCTTCAGAAGACACCGGAAGACTATACTTGTATTGGGAAGTTTTCTCAAGATGCTGAGGGTGAATAGAAACATGAACAATTATGCTAGTATTAAACCTAATGATGACAATGATGAGTAAAATAATCATTTTGTTGTATAAATGGATTAGAAGATCAAAGTTATCTTATTATTGTGATGCAAATTATATAAACGATATTATTGCTTTGTAAAAAGGAATTTAAGTGCATTTCGATTATTTGAATGATTACAATGATTAGATTAATTTCATTATTCAGGAGAAGTACTTATCAATGGTTTTACTTAAGAAACACCTTATCTTCTCAATACCTAATTTGTCTGTGTAAATACTTGACTTTCAATTATATGTCAGCATTATGTATGATTCTGAAGTGTGTTTACCATAGTGACAGTGCAAATCAGAAAATTCTGCTTATCAACGCGATTTTCAGCAAATCAGACTGAAACAAGATATGAACCTATCCTACATACTTCTGATTGTGTTACATACAGATATTTATCGTGTAAATCTCTTTTGCAGTAACAGAGTAGAAGCCATATTTGATTTGACAAAATACAGAAACTATAATTTGCACAAATTATTGTATATTGAACTTTTTACAAGGCAAGACTTTCTAGTTAATTAATATTTGATTGTTAAAAGATGTTATAGTAATTGAAAAGTTATTTCTCTTATCATGGGTTGCTTTACACTTTTGTTCTCTGTATTAGAAAAGCCGAAATTATGACATTAGTGAACGTGTTGTTGAGTTCCTTTGTAAAAACGATTGGTCAATTTTTTTTATATATTTCGATAATGTAACTTGTTTTCTTTTTTCATTTTTCAGAGGTACTTGGACAGATTGCATGCTCTGAACCGAGTATATGCCTTAATTGCTTTACAGCTTGAAATTGTCATGCAACAGAAATTCTGGTAACTTTTCATTACAATGGCAGTAACTATAAGGTGTAACTCCAAAGTAGAAATTTCCTTCAACCTCTCATTGAACGTGTGACTTATCATTCATCATGATTCGTATAAATGTAGTTTTTACTCAAGATTTTTTAGTAAAAAAAAAAACACTTTAAATGAACGAACGAATGCGAGAGCAAGAAGAAATATTTTTACTTGTGCGAAAGTAACTACTCTACTGCCGATTGCATCTCATATAATTCTTTATACGCATTTCTATAAAAGTAAACGGCACCATTCGAATAAGTCATAAATAACGTTTGGCTTTTCTGGGATGCAACTGCATTTATCGTTAATACTATGAGCTTAACATTTATCAAAAATATAATTCAAAACACGTAATAATAAGATTTGTACATTACATTAATGTATTATCGCAAGTATCAAATCAATGCCTTATTGATCAACAGTTTCATGAACTGTTATTTTCATTGAACAATGATTAACGTTTACTTCTAACTTAATCATTCTTTGTTACATGTATCTACAATGTTTGTACATCCAATCTCTTTATATCAAATACTGCCATTAGAAAATACACCATCGTACAATAGATGCAAATAGGGAATAGCTTGAAAAGAAGTATGTTTAAGTATTCCATAATTCAATTGAAGTTTTTCAACAAAATATATTCGACATTTAAATTGCCTTTGTACTTTAGTCATACCATTTACTGTCGTAAGACTGAGAAATGTGCTTTTTTGGGACTTAAAATGTGCCATAATATTTATTAAAGATACATTAAATGAAGGAATTTTTACTACTTTATGCTATTACCAATTTTTTCACTTCCTACTATTCCTACTGTTAAATAAATGCAGTGACACGCAGCATGTTGAAGTATATTGTTATATTTTACTAGGAATATGTAACATTTGATGTTTGGGTTAAATAGGTTTAGAATAAAGTTTGTGTCATCTGTAAAAAGTTACAATATAAAAAAAAGGAACAAACGAATAATAAATGCGATGAGAGCAATTGTACTGGTACCATACATCATACTATCCACGAATGAAAACTCTATCGCGAAATCAGAGCTCTAACGGTTAGGATGCTACTTGTGGTGTAATAGCTTTTAAAAAGATTGTTCGTATTATACTGCTGTTTGACCAGTTATTTTAATAAAACAACATCATATGGCGGAAAATATGATTTTTTATGTAATAGTTATTTAACCGAGATGCAAAATAGTTACTAAACGGTAATTACCACATAATTTGTTACAATGTTGTACAAAATAATTAATAAATTATAAATGATTTAATTACAAGATATGGCATAAATACTATTTCCTTTATTTTACTGTTATGTTCTAGTTTGTAAGTGCAACTTGTAAAAAATATGTATAAAGTAAAGAATTATATACCAGTTGAAATATCATTGTATCTCTTACCTTACTATACTGTCCGAGAATATACTTCAAAATATTAGGTGGTGCAATATGTATCAAAGGTTCCAATGCTTCAATGTACATGCATCGTTGTAGTACTTGTTTCAACGTTACATTACATTTTAGCTTAAGATCTTCTGAGCTATTTGGATCGTTATAAAGCTAAAAATAATGTGAAAATGAATAATATTTCATAGGAAACATATATATATATATATATATATATATATATATATATATAACATGTATGTAAACAACACGGAGTTTTACTTGTATCAACTTTGGTAAAATGTTTGTAGCTGCAACTACTTTTGCGTGCTCCGGCGTATGTTTACCAATTTGTCCAATTGCCCATGTAGTAATAGCAAGTAAATGTTCATCCTTCTCTTCGTGCAACACGGTTGATAGTTGAATAATTCCCTAAAGTGAATAATTTCCTTTAGAACGTTATTGTAACAAAATTGTTATTTTACCACACTTTGGATCCAATAACGGCAATAGCTAATTGATCACAGTGTCCAGCGATGTAACCGATTGCCATTATCGCCGGTAATCTAGCGGCTAATTTCGATGTACTAATCAATTCTACGAGTGCACCGAGACCACCCAAATTTACAACCAGCTGGGCCATCTAGAAATGAGTGTAATTAATATACGATTCGAAGTGTAAAGTTCAATCAGCATACTTCTATTGTTTGTTTGCAAAATTCTCTAGTTAGCATTGCTGCTGCTTTAACAATGCATTCGTCCGGATGTGCCATGTGTTCAAGAACACTGGGGAAAACCTCAGCTTCAATAATAGATTCTGCCAAGCGTACAGTATGCTTTGCTATACTGCTCAGGGCAAAAAGGACTTGACGCTGTACATATTAGTAAGAACCATAATATCACATTATATAATCATGCAACGTCTATTTCTATTTCACCTTTAGTTTGGTGTCAGGATTAGATAGTACTTTCACAAGGAAAGGAACAGCCCCAGCATTAACTATAATTTCTGCAAGATCTTTGTCATGTTTGCTTATATCGCAAAGAGCAGATGCACCAATTTGTTTCAAATATAATTCAGGTTCTTGCAAGCATAGAACTAGAAGGGGGACAGCACCTGTGGATTCCAAAATGATTGTCAAAATTTTCAAACTGAAATTATCATAATAATATATTTATTATACTACCTGCATCAACTGTGGCTTGGCCCAAGTTTTTATTATGTCTGGCAATATATCCTAGTGCCCAAGCTGCAGCTTCTTTTACACCAGCATCAAAATCTTCCAAACAAACCATTATAATTTCCAATCCATTACTTTGAATTATTACAGCAGCCAATTCAGGGGAATGCTTAGCTATAGCACGGATAACAAACAAAGCTGCTTTCTTATAAAATTTCTGTAAAAAACATGATCAATAATAAAGCTTATACAAAAATACCACAATGACGCAACAGATACCCATACATTTTGTTTAGCAATATTTTTCAAGAGCTGTGGTAAGATATCCTTCCTTATAATAGCTTCTGCCATCCGAATGTCATTGTTTGCCAGTTTACCTAAAGCTATAGCTGCCATATGTTGAATAGATGGCACAGGATCTGTTAGTAAAGGATGCAAAAGATCCAAGGCTCCAGCAGCTTCTAAACATTCTATATTATTTGGTCTGGTGGCTAAATCTGCGACGGATTGTACGAAAAGTAGACGAGCCTTTTGGTACTGGTCAAAAACTGCAAAAATGGCAACAATTAATAATACGCATTCGTGAACTAACATATAATTTAATTTGGAAAATGTGTTTGTAATTCTCGCACAACGCGAGCACAGCTTATTTAGATACAAAGTAAACAAGAAAATGGTGTTCTGTTACGAATTACGACAGTCTTGTAGAAACTGTCATTGTAATAACCCGATAAGATCTTTGGCAACTATACCTTGTAAAATAGAACGTGCTGTCATCGTGATTGGAAACAAATTTTCAACATCACATCACAATATTTACACGTCGATTGCGTCTTCGTAATGACTGCTTTGGACTGCTCAAACGAGTTTATCGTATACATTTGAAAACGAAAAACTGCCGCCTTGTGCGCATGATAAGTATACATAGCGCAAGCGCAGAGATTTTATAAAACTATAAACAAACAAACATGAGCAGGTGTTTCATTCGGATTAGGACAGATCAGAATCAGGATGATTCGGATAGAATAGCGTGTTAACATGTAATGTCAAACGTAAAATTATTAAAGGAAAATATAGTTATTACTTGTATTTTATACTTACTTATTTTAATACTTACTAGTAAGGAAATTATCCGGATCGAAAAATGACCGAAGATTTGTTAGTTAAAGAAAAAGAATTTCGTCAACTGAATAAAGAACTCGAACAAAGAGCGAATGATTTAATGAGAAACATAGATCACGTTATAAATACTTATAATAACGAACGTTCGATATCCAATTCGAAAATACGAGTCACGAATTCCATTAATGAACAAACAGAAATCTTCGAAAATTTAAGGGGACGAGAGAATGATAATATTCAAGTTTCAGTTAAACGAGGTGTATCCTTACCGTATGTCTCTGGTGTAGTATCTTCAAAATTGTAAGCGAAAAATCGAAACAATTATTTACTCAAAAATGTTATTTTATATCTGTCAACTACATATGTAAGATACGATGGCATCAGATTTTATTTTTATTGTATAAGTGTTTAAATTTCGTACATTTTTCTATAGGAAAACTGATTCACAGAAGGATCATATAGATGAAGCGTATAGAAGAGGAAATTTAACTCATGAAACAATTGTTAATTTATTTAAATCAAAAATAGATATATTGCAAAAAGAACTGCAAACATTACATGTAGAATATAGAAAGAAGGTGACAAAAATTTCAACAAGCAATGACAAATATTTTACTGACTTCCTGATAATTTATATTATCTATAATGCTTGCAGTGTGATGTTTGCAAGGATTTGGAGGTTGAATATAAAAAAGTTGAAACAAAATCACAAAATGAAATAGACTCGTTAAAGGATATAATTGCAAAATTGGAAGACACAAATAAAGAGATACAGGGTCAATCTCAGGCATTAAATACGGAAAATTCAATTATAAGAAAGGTATCAGTTTAAGAATAATTGACGTTAAAGTTCACTAAATTTTTAATGTATAATTTTAATAGGACCTGGACAAACTACAGAAACAAATTAAAGCACTGAATCAACAGTGTAACAATTATAGTATGAGACTAAACAGATCATTAGAAAATAATGACAAACTAAGAAGTGCACTGAAATGTTCCCAAATAGAAGAGAAGGTATGTATATATATTATGTATTTAATATGTATTACTATTTATATTGTTTGAGATGTGTATCGATTTTAATATGTGTTTAGGAATTAAGAAATCAAGTCAGGAAACTACAAGATGAGAAGAAACTGACTGTCAGTAATCTAGGAAAGCAACTTACAGAAATAGTTCACGCATTTAAAAAGCAAATGTTAGTTGTAGATAACTTAAAGAAGCAAAACGTAAGAATCTATTATAATTTGTCAATAACTAAAAGAATATCTAAATTTCTATTAATATTACCATATTCTTTAGGCGTGCCTAATTACTATTGGACAACTGAGATTTACTAAAGAAGATTTTTTAAGATTATTGGATCAAAAACCCGATTGCTTATGATAAATTGTATATAAAACATTTATTGAATGACTGCTACAACTTATACACTGTGAAAGATGGAGTAATTCCATTTCATAGCTACAAGTATTATACAATTTTATTTTACAACATGTGTTTCTTAATAATAGTCTTCACAGAAAAAATTTATGTATTCACGCTTCGCATATTACCTGCCAGAGCATTGTGATTTTTGAAAACCGGATTTTTTACTTAAGATTTCGTACTACAATCTTGATCTGTTTATTTTTCATTCTTAATCTTTTTTACTTGAAATAAATATAGTTTTTAAATTACGGCATAATCGTAGCAATTATTCGATTGCGCTATACAAAATAGTGGTGATACTTGATAAGTTAATGGGATCTGCAACAAAAGATTCCAAAGCAAAATATATAAAAGGTGGGCTCATGGTTACCATGGAAATCATGCATTCCAACGTCGTTCTATCTCGATGTTTCATTTAGCATCGTTCAAAAAGTAATTGGATAAGAATAGCAAAAAGATATACGATTGATTTCCATTGCAACTGTATTGAAACGAAAGTTTCTACTTTAGATAAGATTAAATGACTTTTTAAACTTATTTACACGTTAAGTCCTATTTTGTGCACGAACAATAAAAATGGACAACAATGACTTTTAACTGTATGTACAAAAACCAAAACATTAATATGTTCCACAGCTGGCATGTGTAAAATGATCGTCACGACTTTTTTCGTACACAATACACGTTGGTAGGACACACATTGAAAATAAAAGTGTTCAGATATATATATAAAAAAAAACATCGATGTTATTTTCAATTGCGTTACGCACAGATTTTACAAATCTTAATCCTGGCAGTGAAGAATTTTGTATTCTCTACCTTAAATAATATACCGTCGTACGTTTTCTAAACCAACGAGAATAATCGAATCTAGAAATTTTCACCTGGAATCAACTAAACGATGTTAAACATCATACAAAAGTGAATAATCACGACGTACGTATCCGCATTTTCGGACAAATGCGTGCTGCACAACCTTCTCTGAACAATTCAATGCTTCAACGTTCGAATTCATGCTAATGTTTTTATTATAATAAAATACATTAAGTTAATATATTTTTTTGTTTTTCATAATTGAATATCGAGACATTACTCACCCTCAAATAAGTTGTAATTTAATTTTTCGGCTTTAATTACAATAACTTTCAGTTCGAGACTTATACTTCTCAGCCTTTTTACATGTCAACTCCACAGTCGTGGTAATATTTGCAAGCATTAAATTTCTATATTTTTATATATTGTGGTGTACTATATCATTCTTAGTATTAGTGGCACCGATGCATTGAAAATGATCGTTCAGTTTTTAAAATTAAATGTAAAGCCACTTCTTGTGCCTACGCTCAAAATTATAGCATACCACAAATCTTCTTCTTTTATTTTATATTGCACTGTGAATATCTAATGCATTCTAATTACTAGAAGGAATAATTTTGATGAAATCATTCGGATAATTTGCCTCGAATATTTGATACATCTAGCATCAACAAGGAGAATTCATTAGTCTCATATTTTAAACGTTATTTTCACTTCATGGGTGAAACGAGCTTTCTAAGCCTTAGGTACAATGTATACAATTAATATTTCTTAGTCAATCCTTTATGGTCTTTTATTAGGACCACTCGATAATCACGTGTTTCCTCTTTTAAGGACTGCCAGCCATTGAATCAATTGATTTTAAATTGAGACTGCTCTGAACGAAAGAACAACTCAATTCTTCACATTTCTAGGGCAGTTTCGTTTATTCACTGGTACAAAATTTTGCTCCTTATACAGGTGATTGCTAGCAGAACTTCACAATTGCTAAAATGCATTACTATCTATGTGCTTATACGAATTTACGACACGTTTCGTATTCTATAATACAAATAGCTGAAATTATGTTTCTTTTTTATAGCTTTTCGTTCATTCTGAGTTATATGACTTATAGTGTACCCTGAATCTTTTTTCTCTATCAGTATTTTATTCACAGAATATATCTTTTTGTTTTAGCTTTGTGATAATTAATTTGTTACTTTTTTAAAATTTTATTAAACACGTTTTAGTTTGAAGAACGTAGCCTTCTACTATTGTGTCTACAAATTTGTATCGATAAATGTTTTTCAAATAACATATTTCAGAGACGGCACAGACAGTAACACACCTAGCAGCTTGACTATGAAATAATTTTATTAATATATTATAAAAACCACTCTAAATGCGACCAGAGGGACAACATGGTACAAGGGCATCCATGTACAGGGAAAATATACGAGATTCAAAATATGAGACTTAAATAAATATTTCGAGTATGTAGCAATGAGAGTGGAGAGTCATCTTTCTTTTGCGTATATGGTTGCTGCTGTATCGTTGTCCTAGATCAACTTGATCATGCCAGGTAGCTATAAGTGTCCTTTTGACCCTCTGTGCGCTCCAGATATTCTTTCTCAATTAAAATATCTATACATTTCTGAAAGAGCAAAATTATTTTCAATTAAGGCTACATTTCTCATATTCGTACCAACTTTCAGACATCTGGTTCCGATTGTTTGTAGTTTTGGCAAAATTAATTGTTAGATCGAGGTAGATTCGGTTGATAAACTCTTGAAGATTTATCTAATTACACTGAGATACTCTTGTTCGTGCTTACCTTAATAATATGTACTCTGGGCTTGAACCTAGAGCTTAACTGATTCAATACTTCTGCCACCAGTTGCTGATGCTTTGATACTTTCCTCATTTTCATAATCCTAACGATTGCTGCTTGAATCAAAAGTTTTCTATCTTCCTCTATATGTTTATGTGTAGTTTCTTGTTCGATTTTCAATTCTGTTTTCATTGGTATATTAATATTTACTCTTAGTTTCTTGCTATTATAAAAATAATGCATCAATATAGGACCTTTGGTGAAATCAATATTTCATATAATTAAACACACATACTTTTTGTATCCTGTGAACAGTTCCACTGTAGACAGTGGAGTCAATTCAGTTACGTCGTCTGCAGTTGACGTTAGTAGTTTCGATTTCAAGAGTATTTGTATCACCTGTGATATTATAAATATTTTATTAATATTCGCTTCTTCTTAATGTTTCTCAATGTTGATACATACTTGGAACAAAAAATCCATTTTTATTTGCGTTGCATCATGCAATTGCTGTATTGTCCATACTGTGGATCCATTAAATTGTAATAGAACGGCCATTTGAAAAGTAGAAGCTTGTAATGTGTATCTATAATTAAAGTTACATTTACAACCGTCTCTTTGTAAGCGCTGTAAGCTTCGAAAAATATGTGTCTCTTCTGTATGTATAACTATTACCTATTTTTAAAACAATTTGTATGTAATTCTCCTTTTGACATATTGTATAGCCAACTCAGCTTCCTTCCACTATGCTGTGAACTATAGAAAGTGGTAAACCTATGTACAGATCGTTCTAGCTGTAATATATAAATGTTGTATTAAATACTTGTAATATGACACAGTTTTTGGTAAATTATTTTAGGATCGAATTTACCTCGGTTGGTAAAGAGAACGTAAAAGTTTGTAGAAATGGCCATGAGCCAGACGACAACACTTGTATACTGAAATCTATGTCCAGCGGTTCAGCAGAATTTGTCAAGTGTCTTTTAAACTGCTCGTTCAGGTCCTTGGACACACCGATATCCTGTGGACAGATTGCTATAATCAAAATGTTATAATTTCGTCAAATTTTAATTTTACACAATGTACAAATAATTTCCTACAGGAATAATAATGAATCCGTTGCTGTGATATGTGAAATTAATACGAACGGTAACGACACAGATTTCTAAACAGACACATTACCTGGAACATTCGTTGTAATTTTGAAGTGTATTCGAAACCACAAGCTTGTTTTAATTTCGAGATCATAGAAGCCTCTGCATCGTCACTGGCCGACATATGTTGTACCAAACGTTTTGCCAGCATTTTACTATAAAATTTTTGAAATACATCCTTATCTTCGATGTATTTAAATACTACCATCTGTAATCAAAAAGTATTAGGGAGAAGCAGGCTTGATGATAATCTTTATTCGTTGCAGAATCTTCACTTACAACTTGATTAAGTGTATCCTCAAGTTCTGCCTCCTCAGGATTTTTACTACTCTTCTTCAACAACAGATCACAATATTTTGCAAGTAGCTCTGGTGATTTACTGCTACTATTTGCTGTTCTAGTTACCGAGTTATTATTAATAAATCTTCCACAAGCCTTATCAAGAGCTGCCACGAAACCGCTGTCATTGTTAAATGCAACAAGTACTAAAGCATTGTATTTTTTATGAATCTCTAGAGTCGTATTCACGTAAACCTTTGGATCCTGTAATAGAAAATCGTGTGAATGATTTTTTATACGTTTACGGCAAAAACAATCAATAAGGAACATACGTTAGATGCAGCTTCACCACATTTATCAATAGCTGCAAGTCCTTGATTCGCTATATGACTTTCTAAATGACTTCTTAGTTCACCAAGAGCATTAGGTATCCTGGTTGCCAGTTGATACATTCGACCTAAATCTGCATTTTTGTCAGCATTTAAAAGATTTTGAAATTCAGAGTGAAATATGTCTAAATGTTTCTCAATTAACACTTTTTCGCATGTTTTTGCCAATCTATCGCAAGTTGTTTGATGCAAGTAGACGTGAACTCGTTTTCTTTCTTCTAAAAGCCTTTGTTCTACCTGTGATTGAACAATCAGAAAATGTAAGTCGTTCGTTTACAAAATGTATAAAAATTAGTGGATTTTCACTCCATACCTTTTTCATATATTCCGTGACTGGATTTTGTCTCAGGAATTCTGAACTTTCACGAGTGTAAAACCTTTCTGTATCTTCAAGAAAAATATTCTCGAACGAATCTTTATAAACAGTAAGATTATGTCCATCCTCATTCAAACCCAATTCTACATAACAATTAATTACCCCACTGACTAAGCGTGTGTTTATTGTTTCCCCATTGCGTTCTCTTTCAATCAACTTAAGCACTGCATTTGTAACCTGAAGCATAGCATGTAGAATGTTAATATTGCTTTTCCCACGATTGAAACATGGTTTACATAACTTACTTGTTTATTTAAATGCTTAAATAAATTTTCTCTCCATGTAACCAACGCTAACTGATAAATTTCATAAACATGTTTACGTCCTTCGTCACTTTCCCTGCGTACCCAGTGACGATTTAGATACGCACACACTCCATGTAAAACTTTACTACTAAATTGGTACTCTTCCCATTGTCTTGTATAGAATTGTAATACATCTTCGTCCATCAAGTCTACACCATGCTGTATCCAGCAAAATCAAACAATTATGTTAAATATTTTCTTTTTCTTAAATTGCTGAACATAAATAGAATTAAATGAACAACAATTACCTTCAATAAACTAATGAGATAATTTCTAAGAAAGTCACGTAAACGTTTATATAATTCCAATCCAACTAACTGTGCACCTCCTTGAGAAATTTGTCCTTTCTTGGTTTTAGTTGATGTTCTATTTATTTGCTGATGAACACTCGTACAGTAATCATATACGTGTCTATCAAATTATATAATGTATTAAGGAATTTACTAAAAGTCATCTGTAATTACATTATAATCTTAATTGATTTCTATGTTTAGAAAGGATACGTGTACAATTCTATATATCTTGGTTTAGACATGCATTGTCTGTTGTAAACTTGTTCGATGCCCTCTCGAAGATCTCCCCAGATTTGATCTAAATCTATTTGTCTGAGGCCTGAGGAGCCTCCATAATAACTCCCAGATCCTCCACTGCCTCGATACCCTGACATCATATTTCTATACGCTTGTCGAGTGAGCGTCACTGTAACTACTTCCTACAATAGATTCTGTTGAAAACACATAGGAAAGAAGTAACAATCATATCAGATCTAATAAAAAATTCAAAGTAAATATACAGGGTCCAGGGAATTAAAACAAATATAGAACGGCGATGCTTATGGTTTTACTTTCATTTATATAAAGGTGTACAACATTATCGTAAATGTTTTGTTAGATGTAAATGAGGAGACAAAGGGAACAAGAAACAAAAACAGATTACTTGGTTGGTGCAATTAGTTTTCAAATACATTACATTTGGAGCTTCCAAAGAGCTATCGATAGTTTCACAATGTTGATGTCACAACTACTTGCTTATGCACATACTTGAGGCTGTTGAAAACTGCTTTGTACAACTATAAATAAAACTGCGTGAAATGTTTTTTTGCGCGTGTGTATGTTGAATGTTAGGAGAGAGAGAGATAGAGAGAGAGAGCGAGAGAGAAAGAGAGAGTAAGTGAATGATTCAGTGAGTGTATGTGTGTATGCGTGTGAGAGAGAGCAAGAAAGAATGAAGAGAGTGAGAGAGAACGATTATAGGTTCGACCGGATATAAAAATACCCATGAGAAACGATGTTTTACCCGTAAAGGGTTAATCGGTAATTGGAATGTCCATACCGAAGTCGTTACATCAGGATGTGCATCGTTAGTAGTGGCTTCGATCTTTCAGCAGGGAACTTCAGAACATCGAAAATCTTGGTGCTACAACACTACTACCCGTCACTATCGGTGATCCAGAGGAAAACCAATTCGCAGGAACAAGTTCAACACAGCCCGCCGTCATCGGGGAATGGTATTTTTGTCGATAAAATGAGGGAAGTGTGCACCGTGAAACGAAAAATGTACACTCACCTGTCGACGTTCACCACCGCATAACAGGCAGGGTTGGACAAGGGAGCTCTCGTGAAAATCTGATGGCCACCTTTAACGATCACCGATACTCCGCTCTACATACGCATCGATGGGAAATTTTCACTGCCTCTGCTTATTATTTCTTTGCTGCCCGTGGTGACAAACACGGCAGATCCACGAACCTAAAATCTTGTATCTTAATATGCCCAAAAACTGATCACGGTTGTGATCTGCTACTTCTGACAGGTTAGGTGCCACTGTTGCCAACAAAACGACGCGTTTTACAGTTTGGCCACAGAGTACAGTAATGGGTCCTACTCTTGCGCACCTCCAAGCCACAGCTCGATCCGTTAGCAAGGGTTAAGCATAGAAAGTTTCTTTTCTGATTGGTTGGCAATTTACTGGTGAGACAGTGCTGCCCTCATAGTCAAAGAAAAAGAGGAAAAACAGCGACTGAGGAAGAGAGCATGAAATCAGCACAACTACATGTGAAACAAGTCACACCGACATATGATGTAGCTTGTCTCATTCTACCGTGCTTGCGATCTTACTTTTTAAATAGTAAATATACGCAGAAATAGAATTCGCAAATACGTTTTCGAGAATCCTATGAGGTAAACGGGTTTTATTATTTGAAGCTTCTTTAAAAATCGAATTTTGCGCCGTGTGCCTTTGATGGCGTGCCAACCGAACAAATGCGCAGGAAAGAGTAACGCCGCAAGCGCGGCAAAGTAAGGACAAGCTATGTTTCCTGTCCATGTGCACAACCACAAATAGCATCTGATGGGTATCATTCTGTTTTTCTCCATTGTATCTCGTTCTCTTTCTACAGCACTTGCGCGAAGCTGGATACGCAGTAAAATGGTGGGGATGTACGAGCGAGCTTAGAGAGCACGAAAAGTGTGTCGGGGTAGGATTCATTACTGTATATATACTCTCTCTCTCTCTCTCTTTCTTTCTGGTTTCATCTACGTTCTCATGCATTTCAGATGTTGTAACAATAAGATATTCTTTATTTAACAGACTTTATCGTTATTATATTAGTCTCGTTAATCAGATACCGCGAACGGGAAACAAGATAAAGAAAATAATCGTTGGTCGATAACTTGTGAGAATGACAATGAAATTTTTACGATACAACGGTATTCTAATTGCGCAATGTTGGATGCACTGCTCGTAAAAAACGATTCGTCAAAATTTGAATACCTAAATTGTTAACGATTTTCTTGGTATTACACATGAACTTATATATTCGTTTGAACAATAATTACGCAAACATATTTCATAAGATAGTTCTTTGTATTTTCTTCATGTTTCCAACATTTTAACATAAAGAATATGGAATGAATTCGTGTCCACATAACGCAAAGTATATATAACCAGAAAATTTATATTTCATTTTGTTTAACGTCGAGATAACATTGTCTTGCTAATAATTGTATTGCTAAGAATATAGTAAAGGAATCAATGGATCAACGAGGGCATTGCGTTAGAAATGAAAAAAGGAACAATGGTGTAAAGGATGTATTTATTGCCACAGTAAGCTGAAAAAGCAAATATAACAGTATTACATTATTTTGAATAGAATATGCATTATTTCATACAAAAAGGAAACTTACCTCATGAGGGTTAACTCCGGCATGCCTGGATCAGCACCTTTTCTGAATCCTGCGCAAACGATAAATCGATTAGTTGCACATACGTGGTCGTTTTGTCTTTATTACATCTTTGTAAAAACGAACAGATTCATTTCTATTTGCGATTAATGTAAAATGATTTTGAATGAAATACACGTCTAACCTAAAAATAAAATCGTAGGAATGAAACCCCAGTGGAATACGGTCTTGCTCACGTCTAAGATAATTGCAATTTTTTGCTTTGTGCTCGAACTTAATGCCATTTTTATAGTATGATTTATGCAATTCCAAATTAATCACGTGCAAAACGTTGTTATCAATCCTCGTTACACAGATTGTATCGCGTACGGTGTATTTTTACTCATTATCATTCGATGAATTTTACAATCACGGATAATAATACAGTATTAGAGAAGTGCGACCAGTAGGGTTTTTTTAGCGGCGACCCTCTTTCCAAAGAAGCGAATTTCGTTTATTGGAAACGGAGCTGTGGTTTGAAAAATGTACTCACTAACGATCTAGTAACTGAATAGTTTATGGTTATGTTTTGACAGGACAGCTGTCATGCGAATACACCGTTTTATTTTATTTAAGTATTATCAATGGTAATTCAAACTCTTAATGTTCATCGTTCAATGTTTCCTGGTAAACGATTTGAAAAATATACGCAAATATTCTTGATTTTGTTTCAGAGTTCGGTACATTACTGTGTTTGGGGATTGTGCCAATCCTGGGAGTATTGTTGCGGTGACAATGAGTGCTGCAAAGAGACGGATTTTAATTCTTTACTGTTAACGTATATTTCTTTTGATTATTTACTGTCTATGGATTTACATATGTATATAGTATTACTCACAAATTGCGATTCTCAACAGGGCTTTCATTCTGGGGGCGTTGCTTTTCGTGACGTTGTGTTGCATTTGTATCTACTGCGGTTCTCGTCGCAGTTACGCTCCATTCCTGAAGAAATACTTAAAAATCAGCTACACGTTAATGTCTTCGCAGACGACGAATAAAACAACTGATCAGAATGCGACGACAAAAGACTCTGTGATACAAATAGAAACAACAAAAGTTTCTTTGTAACAGCAGTATTCTTTTTTATCTAATTAATTGATTAGAGGAGCATGAACTTTAGCGTGCTCTTCGAGAGAATAAAATGTGCGTTAACGAGTAGAATATGGATGTATGTCCAATCCGATAAGAGTTTTATCAAGTTCCAAGTACAATAAAAATATCAGTAACCTCGACATTTGATCGACTTCGATGTAATCGAACACAGTTTATCGATAAGGCACCAAAATGTATGTCACATGCTTCTGAAAGGAAAATATATTTTGCAATGACATAAAATGGAGAAGGCTTTCTGAATACTTTTATTATTTTAAGCTGTTTTAAGTAATAGGTTTGTCTATGTCTGCAAGATGTTGGTTCGCGCGGTGGTTTAGTGGTTTACGATATTTTCTGTGGCCTGCGAACTTGTTTCGGAAGGAACGAGGCGTTTCAATGGTGCCAACTAACTCGGCGAATCCCTTTTGTTGGCAGCTCTGGGCTCGATGACGTCATGAAGAAGCTCCGAAATTGAAATCAATAAGTGGTGTTCAATGTTGTGTGCACATGACAGTCGGAGCGAAATGGTGATTATGTCAAAACATTCTGTCAGAGCGTCTCGTTTTTCTTCGGCAGGAACGAAACCGCGAATGTACCGAGAAAGGATGGCGCGAAACACGAAGAAAAAGCTGGCGATATTCGCCGGAACGTCCAAGTGCTTGATATACGTGAATGATCCGTTTTACTCGTTAGTCTTTGATGTCGTTTCTTCTCACGGAACATCGAATGCACGGTCGATTAATTTCATACTTCAAACTGATTCGTCGGAATCGTTTTCGCGTTTACCGAAAAACATTTTTATTGTAGGATCGATGGATCGCGTTTCTATCGATTCCTTTAAAAATGTATCTCTCGTTGCACGACGATAATACCAACAATATTTTCATGTTCTCCTTTTCTATCGATTACTTTATCGCAAGTCTGCTAACCGATTTAAAACGGCTACTTGTTTTAGGCAGAAGCAAAATATTGTGCCTCCGAAATGCCTGGAGAAATAAAATACTACGAGTGAGTGTCACCAGCACGTAATTATGTTTATTTTATAAGGGAAGGATGCAACTGTTGCAACACGGAATCATGACGTCACGACTCACGATGTTTCCAAGATAAAATATTCTTTGTACCCTGGTGCGAAAAATGAACCAGGGTCGACCAAGTGTCGTTTTGTGTCGTTTAACAATCAATTTGAAACATTACAATTTAAAATTTGAAATTTTAATATTGATGGCGGTTTTGCGGATACAATATTTAAACTATCTAAACTATGCAAAAACGATTATTTCAGGTGTTCTAGAACGGATTATTGTTGCGCTATCGGCTGTTGCGTGACACCACGATTGTATTTTCATCATTCATGGTATTACTGGTAGGTAGAGACCTGCACCATCATACATGCGATTAAGAAGGTACGCAAGAAATTGCAGTTGATTATATCCGTATTTCCAGGATATTGATGATAATCATGTTCCTGGTTTGTTCCGGTGGTGGATGGTGGTATCGGTACTGGTTGCAAGGAAGATACAGGGCAGCCGCGTCGCCTATACCAAACAGGACTTCGAATGCGCGAGCTCAGAATTCCCTTCGCGGGCCGCCTTGTCAGGGCCAGAGAGCTCGCATCACCTACAATTCGGCGAGGAACACGGTGTTGTTGCATCGAATGTGGAAAGGCTAGTAGACCAAACGAGCGTTAGCTGGGTACAGTAGGTATGGGCTGTGTGTATAACGAGCAATTACATTCGCAGGTCCTCAAAGGAACGGAGCGGTACCCGCGTACAACGGTTCGGCCGCTTCGTCGCACTATCAGAACATGAACATGAACGTCGTTTTGAACGATGCGAACTGTCCGTACTATCAGCTGTATGGACCACCGCCGAGCTACGAGACTGTAATAGCCCAGACACGCGGTAAGATATCGAATCCAGCGTCGCCGGAGTCTTCAGGGACGCGGGTCAACGGTCCATCGTCGAGCGTTTTACCGAACGTTCTGCCAAGCGTTCTGCCAAGCGTTCTGCCAAGCGTTCTGCCAAACTCGAGCGTGCCACCGCAGTGCTTCTCGTACGCTTGCAACCCGTCGACAAGATTGAACTCGCAAGCTGGTCTCGAGCAGAGCGGGAGTCCTCGCCAGCTCGAGAATCCGGAGGCGATGACGTTACCGCGTTTCTCACCGTACTTGCTCGCAGACGGAACGATCAGGCCGAACGTGTGCGTCAATGTTCCTTTCAACTATCAGGAGCAACCCTTGCCGTTCCTCCCCGGGGACGGGTTCGCTCGTATCTATCAAGGTACTTCAGCAAACTATGTTCCCTATACGGTGGACAAGACGTCGGATACGTCAGATCCGGAGAATCAAAGCTACGAGGCGTCGAGAACGGAGAGCTATATGATGGTGAACATCGACTGTACAGCGGGTAGCAGCCGAGAGCCGAGCGTCTGGGAGCCGAGCGATCGTTCGATCGTCGATGCGCATGGAAACGAGACAAGTGTCGCTAACGGAGGTCTTCAGGACAGCAACCGGGAGGACGAGCAGCGGCGGAACGCATTGGAAATTGGTGAGGCGTTTCCGCCAATAGGCGAGAATGATTCGGAATCAACGATGAATTCGTCGGAGGATTTTGAACCGTCGGAAGAGTTCTCGAGGAGCCGTCGCGTGTACGGCGGGTCTCTCAAGGCGACCGGCAGGTACGCCGGTAACGCGAAATGCGAGGAATTTTCGATTCGGAGGGCGTTCTCGAGAACTCTGCCCCGGTCCTGTGAGGGACTTATCAATACTGAACCAGCGACAGCGACAGCTACGGCGACAGTGGCAGCAGCAGCAACTGCGACAGCAATATCGACAGCCACGGCGATATCGACAGCAACAGCGATAGCGACAGCGACCGCGATCGTACGCTTGTCCAAAAATTACGCGAGTCCTTTGGAAGAGACGGCTGACGCTAGCGCGAGTTCTTTCCAATCAAATCCATCCAACAATGTGATATTAGAGTCTTTCGTTTCCGACGGCGGACCTTCCTCGACGGAGAACGTCGAGGTCGAGCAACGGCGTCGTCCTCGTCTCGCCAACATCAGTACAAATTCTGATTTTGAAAGTAAACATAGACTAGACAGACCGAAATCGTTGGACTGAGCGCATGAGCGATTCGCCGTTTAAGCGATACCTTATTCTTGTATACACGTTAAAGTACGATTTCCCGCGTATACATATGAATATACAGATACATATATGTACAATTACACAAAGATATACACGCATGTGCATACATAAACATACATACGTACACGTACACATGCATATACACATACATATACATACATATAAATGTACATTTCGTTAATTCGATCGTCAGGTCGACGAATGTCGAACAACACGTTCCATCCCGCAATCGGTGTAAAGAAAAAACGAGCGCAGTATTATTTTTTTAACGGTTCCTCCGATTTGTCGGTGTATACTTGTCGCGTATTAAGAGAAATGTTTAATGTTGTACCTACAATGCTTGTTGATCCTGTCTATTTTTCGATCGATCTGCACTGTCACGCGGCAGATTCCCGAATCGCCCACGCTCGACAAGCAACGATGGGGCTGCTGATCGATGCAATAACTATTCTCGTAAACGTTTATACTGAGAAACCTGTGGGAACACTCAGAGCACCGTTTTCATTTCCGTGAGAAGCAGCTAGTTCCTCAGCCGTCGGTGGACAGGGCCGGAAAGGAGATTGCCCCGACCACCGACGGCCGTCGACAGCATTTCGTTGGTGAACGCGATACTGCCAGAAAACGATTTGCTCGAAAATACGACTCGTCGTTCGATCCGCATCGCAAAGCGTCGCGACGCGACGGTGTCGCATTCGGTTGACCACGCGCCCACTCAATTACGCGCGAACGGTGTCCCTGTTTTTATGAATGGGCTCAACTAACTCCGGTTACGCACAAAACCGTCGATTGACGCCGTACTTCTCGTCGTCCTACATTTTAATATCGGCATGCCAATCGACTCGTTAGCGCACCCTTTTTCTAATCTTCGCACATCGTCGCACACATTTACGAACCACGAGTAAACTTTTTAATATCAAACGTTCTAATTAAGTAAGGAGGAATGTTTTATCGCATGACCGTCTCTCCCGCGTCGCGATTTTCTATACCGTGTACCGTAAAAAAGAAAAACCATGAACCGTGAACTGCGAGATCGCGTACCGTAAACCGTTTTACCCGACGCTGCGAAACCGATCCGTTCTTCGGTTCGATCGAGCACCGTTCGTAGATTTGTTTCCCGTGTTTGCACGTCCACGCGATCTCGACGTTACCGTGGTCTTACAAGGCGAAACTGCGCGAAACAATTCGAAGCAACGTTTTACTTTACGCCTCCTTGCCTTGTAGACATCGCAGCGTTGGCTGACAATTAGTGGCACCACTTTGTGCGTTTACATCGGAAAGTTTACATTCCGATTTTATCAGCCGACTAAAACTCTCTTAACCGACGTAGTCTTACAGTCTTATTCTTTCGGTTCCATAGTTTCACTTCGTTTTGGTTAGATCCGTTTAATTGACTCGAACGAACAAAAAAGTCTCCGCTATAATCCCTACATTGATCCGAAGTTTCGTCGTTTTGCCTTGCAACCACGAACTCGTAGATTAATCTCGATCTCCTTCGACGCCCGGCAAGCCATCGCTGTTCCAATTAACTTTAAGATATTGTAATTTACGAAAGAGCCTCTAGTTTGTTTACTAATATAGCGTGCAGCGTGGAACGCGAACGAAGGGGTTGAAGGGGGGTGGGTCGAGCATAGTACTCAATAAGTTGAGACGAACGAAGCTCTGTAAGTTGAGTGAAAGCTGGAGTCTGAAAGCTCGATTACGCTCGAATCGATTTTCGGTACGACCACAGCTTGCGAACGCATACATATATCTTCCTCTTCTCTCGTGTCTATGTCTTTCTCCAGGTTACACTTGTTTCACGTCGTCGAAACGTTCTTGCGTCGTCGCGTTTCCAATTACGTTCGATAGGTTTTCTTAATTGTAACTGCGGTCCAAAGAAACAGCATACGTGCCAATAGCGTGTCCGTTAGGTAAATTAATGATCTGGTGACCGAGTCTCTCGGGGACCGGTCGCTTGGTTGCGCATAGCCAAGGTGTTAGCTTAAATGAAATGGGATGAAATGAAGTGAAATGAAGAGAAATGAAATGGAATGGTACGGAATGGTATGGTATAGAATGAAATGAGATGAGATGAGATGAGATGAGATGAGTAGAGGAGAAAATAGTGGGAAATGTGTGCACACGCGTATATGTAGTTGTATATACGTACACGTACATGCATACTTAAGAAAATTTATTCACGTACATATAAACGTGACTACAGGCGTACAAACAAACACACACACACATACACAAACTCGCGCGCGCGCGCGCGCGTACCGAGAAACGTAAATACAAACATAAATTCGTACACAATTATTTTTTGTAACCAATCCTAAAACGGAACGAGCCGTCTCCACGCTGTCCGTTTGAAAATGAACATATTACAGCGCGTATGGTAAACGACACGCGATGCTCCGGATCCACGGAGGTCTTCTGTAGATTCAGGAATATCACTATATTTTGTGTGCGTGCGTAGTGTCTGCGTGTTACATAGCTTTAACCAATAAACTAGTCCGAGCGATCCTCTGACCGTAACGTGCAATCATATTCGTATTATCATACTGTAAGATATATTGTACCTAACGACCGGTGGCGGAGGTGGAGGAGCTCGAGGAGGTTGACGAGAAAGAGGTGGAAGAGGAAGAGAAGAAAGAGGAAGGATGTCTTTTTGAAATAAAGACGAGATATTTATTCACGCGAACGCGTACCATGTTCTTCGGACTGCTTGCCGCTTTTGAATCGACGCGGTCGTCGCTTGGTCTTGTACTGCTTCTTCGTCTTGGTCTGTCATAAAGCAATCATAAGCTGCAGCGATGCTGGGAATGGTCGGCGACGGCTCGCGGAGTTTCTCTCGACGATCCTGATCATTTGCGAACGCGATCGAGCACCGCGCTCGCATGTTTTACAAGAAGAGGATCCAAAAAACATACCTGTTTTTTGGCTACGACGCAAACAAGATCACGGTAAAATGTTTAAGTTTTCTTGCTTCGATTTGACCGAGTGCCGACTATTCTCGATCGATGGGGAACATGAATTTAACAAACTCTGTTTCGCACAGTTGCCGGTGAGCTTAGTTATCGTTGGCTGGATTGATATCAGGACGGTACAGCGAACACAGCTGGGTTTGGATGGTAAACGATGCTCGACGGAGCATGCAGCATGTAGCACGGAACATGGGTCGACGGTAAAGAGATGGCAGGTGTCACTCACTGACCCGGTGGAAATCAATATGAGGAGAATTGGTAGAGAGCCAGGGGGAGGGGGAATGAGAGAGAGAGAGAGAGAGAGAGAGAGAGAGAGAGAGAGAGAGAGAGAGAGGGAGGGAGGGAGAGAGAGAGAGAGAGAGAGAGGGGTTGGAGGCGCGTCGAAGTCGAAACATCCCCACGAGAGAGAAACAGCCGCGCAAACTTGGCGGCACCGATACCGCGGTGGAGCTACGACCACAGCGAAATCTGAGATTGGGAAATGTCACAGTCTTGCGGAGGAGCCTAGTTCCTTGCCACGGCACTTTCTCTCCCTCTCTCCCCCCCCCCCTCTCTCTCTCTCTCTCTCTCTCCCTCGAACCTCGAACCTCGAACCTCGAACCTCGAACATCGAACATCGAACCTCGACCTTCGGCCTCGACCGTGTTCCTTCTGGTTCCGTTGGCCCGCTGGCCCGTTGGCCCTCCGCTCCGTTGCGCTGGCCCGGTGCTTGCTCCGGTACTCGTTCGGGGATCCAGTTTTTACCCCCGCTTCCGGTCTAGTGAATCAATAATTCAAGTGACTGTGCGACGATTACGAGATCGGAGCCGGGCAACATGTCGGTGAAGGTGAGTGCAAACTGAAATGATTCGAAACAATTCGAAACAAAGATCCCGGTGACAAGTGACAACGAACACCCTCCCGAGACGACGACGAGACTTCTCTAGCTTGGCGCGACGTCGCTTCGCGAGAGTGGGCGTATTCGTTATGTAATGTCAATGTCGCAGAGAATATCCAGTCGTCCGCGGATCATATTCCGAAAGGTGCGCGCTTCCGAAACACCTGCCACCCGAGACTTATTATTAGCTAAGCGAAACTATCGATCGGTGGGTCCCTCTAGTCCCTCGGGAACAGGATTCCCTGGAAACGAGCACGCGAGATACGCGATGGCCGATGGCACTCGATTCCAGTCGCGGACAATGCATCAATCGATAGCTTTGCGAGAATGCTACGAGACTGCTGCGAGGCTGCCACGAGCAACCGGGAAACCGCTTGCCTTTTCGCGCATTCGTCCAAATAATTGCGCGTTCCTCGCATCTTTCTACGATCTAATATTAGCGAGGTTTATTAGGCCCCGCTGCAATTTCATTCCGCAGCTGTAGCTGCGTAGCAACTTTGTGATGTAGATCGACTATAAAGTAGAATAATACACTGCAACTTTCGGGCAATCGAAACGGGAGAAGCGGTTGCTCGTTCAGCGGTTGATCCGACGAACAAGCGAAAGGGTTTCGTTCGTTTGGTTTAAGTCGCTTGGCCGATCCGAGCCGGAACATCCCCTCGTCTGCGATTCATTGCACCACCGCGTATCGAAACGCGACGAAGCGCCACGAAGCGAATGTTTGTCCGCGAGATTCGACAGATGTAATTTTGCTATCTTGCGGAGAATCGCGGGGAGTCGCGGGGAATCGCGGGGAATCGCGGGGAATCTCATCGTGGAACGAAGCGAAACGACTCGGATCGGATCGGATCCGGCGTATCGCAGCGAAAAACGTTTTAATTGTATTAACATCGGCACAAGTGTCCGTTTCCTGCCAGAACGAAAGGTCGGTGACGAAACGGATAAACGGACAGCTCGATTGCATACGCGTGCGCGTGCTTACGCGGCTCCTCGTGTATGCACGCGTGCAGCGAGACGACTTGCAGTTTCGACAAGAGCTTCGTCGCGCTCCTCTCGCGACCCGTCCGGCTCCCGTCGAGTCGTGCTCGCGATTTCTAGTCGATCATCCGTGGATCTAGCACCTGGGTCGAAGCTCGGATCGACGATTCTCGTCCGATCGACTTTCGTTTGCCAAAAGTTGTAAATAGTGCGGGGACCGTTTCGTCGCGGCCGAGTGTTATTGCGACGATGTTTCCCGCGTACTTTGCGCTTCCGTTCTAGCGAATAGTGGCGACCCCGCCGAGGGCCCGATCGCCTTATTCCAAGAGCAATCGCTCCTATCCGCTGCGGTCAGCCAACGCAACGTAAGTGCAAACATATTCGAGCAATCTATGAAAAATTTCAGCGATACGTTATCGTTCGCGAGCCTTCTCGCCGAATCGTCGGAGCACGAGATATCGCGAAAGGCATGAGGTGTACCGCATGCGGTGCACGCGATGCCTACGGTAGTACGTATCTGCGACTCGTTCTCCGCAGCTCCGAAGCGCGGACGGAAGCGGAAGAACAAGAGGAAGAAGATTGAAAGCAAAAGCGTGTCACGGGAACAAACGAACGTTTTGTTGCGTCGTGTTCCGGCGAGCACGCTCGGCCTCGTTATCGCCTCGTCGAACATCGAAAAAGCCTCTCTCGTCTCCGGATATCGGCAGATGTCGCGATACCGCGTAATCGCCTGACCGACGCGCCAGTCGCAGGCCGACGATTCGTCGCGACGGCTCTTCGGCTTCGTCGACGAGAATTCCCGCCTATCGTCGATCGTTGCGAACACTTTCCGCTTTCCGCGGCCGCGATATTATGTTATTCCAGCGAGTCGAGAGCGAGCCGGGAGCGAGCCGAGAGCTACCGGTGCAGCCGCCGCCGGCCACGGTAGCCCTGGCATTCGGTTTGGCGCTACGGCGACGCGATGGTACGTATTTTTAGTACAGTCTAAAACTGTGTCACCAACCGCGGCAATTTTGTCGACGAATTTCCCGCATCGAGACGAGGCCCGGTCGGCCTCGAAACTGCGTAGCTTAGCGATTCGGGAGCGACGCAGCGTCGCGTCGCTCCGCCTCGCAGTCCGCGACAGGGTTCGCCTTCCTCTTGCCGTATCTCGCGTCGTCGCCTATCCCGAACGCGGCCTCTCAGCGGAACAACCGGAACGCAAGGAACAAGAGCGATTGCGAGACACAGAAGCGATCAGAGTCCGCTAGGGCTCCTTTTCATCTCGTTGGATCGAGAGCCTGTGTCGGAGCCGCGGGAGTTGTGGAAACCGCGCGCGCTCGGGAACCTTATCATTAAGATAATACCCGTGCGCGAGAAGCTATTCCGGCGATGAATCGTCTTAGAACAGATTTACGAGCTACTAATTACATTATCTCGCGTGCTAGACCTTGTGCAACAGCGAGACAGAACGTGCTCGCCGCCGCGCCGGTTTCTCTCGTCTGGGAAACCGAGGATCGTCCACTGCGACCGTTTATCTACACGTTACGCATATTTGCCCGATTTCCAGATGATGATGTACAAGCAGGCGGAGTTCGAGGACGAGGACACCAGCAGCATAGGGTCCAGCGCCCCTCACAGCGAAGGCATCAGTACCTCGGCGACGCACATTAGATACCGCTCGGTACGTTTCCCGATCAAGGTAAATATCGCGATCACCTTTTCTTCCCCCGAGCATCTGGCGTTTTATCTTTGTCGCCTCTGTAGTCTTAACGTAGCCGTATAGATTGTAGCCGTCGCTTCGCGTCGCAGCACGCCGGTGATGCCGGCGAACCAGAAACGATTGTTTCCCCGTATCCAAAGGAACGCGTAACGCGCACAAACTATCGCGGTTATTGAAACTGAGCGGGAGCAATAGAATGATTCTAGCAATAAGACGCGGAGTGAGTCCAAGGGTCGCGCGACGCTGCGCGAAGCGATGCTACGCGACGCTTTCTAACAGGCTTAAACGAGTGGGCCCGTTTGTTTCGCGCAGGGGACGTCGCTGTGGAGAGCGAGAAGCGCGCTCGAGCGATGCCTTTTCATCATCTGCGCGGGTCTCTTGCTGATGGTCGTCATGCTGTCGATCGTGATCAGCAGCAAAAACGGCTGGGACGAGGCGCAGATACTCCATGTGACATCCCACGGAGACGGTAACGAGACCGCGATAGATCGAGGCCGACCAATCCTCGATGAGAATGAGAACGACCCGCCAAAGAGTCGCGTCGGTTTCTTGTTGCAGATGGGACCCACTGTTTGACGGAGCACTGCGTCATCGTGGCGGCATCCATCATAAACAGCATAGACCGCACGGTCGACCCTTGCGACGATTTCTACGGGTACGCCTGCGGTGGATGGATGAAGAAGAACCCCATACCGGATGGGAACAGCATGTGGGGGACCTTCGGGAAACTCGAGCAGGACAATCAGCTGGTGGTCAAGAACGTTCTCGGTAACTTCATACGATATAATTTATCCAGGCCCCATATGGACGTAAACTGTCGGCACGCTTACATTCTATATTTTATATTCTATATTCTATATTCTACGTTCGCTCTACGTTTCTTTCATTGCTCCAATTTCCATGCGAACAGAAAAGTCGATCGGCGAGTTGAGGTCAAAAGCGGAGAAGAAGGCCAAGAACTATTTCCTCTCGTGCATGGACGCGAACGACACTATAGAGACCCTAGGCGCGAAGCCTATGCTTGATCTGCTGAACACGATCGGCGACTGGAACGTGTCCGGGAAATTTAACGTGTCCACGTGGTCCCTGCAAACGAGCATGCACATTCTGCAGAACGTTTACAACATGGACGGTCTGTTTACATGGGCGGTGAACGAGGACGATCGAAATAGCTCCAGGCACATTATACAAGTAAGGCCGCGGCTCTAGGCATAGCGGAGAAGCTAGCTGTACCGCGGTAGAAAGAGACTCGATCAAGCGAACCGCTCGATTTTTTTTCAGATCGATCAGGGTGGGCTGACCTTGCCGACCGCCGACAACTACTTGAACGTCACCGAGCACGGCAAGGTGTTGACCGCTTATCTCGAGTACATGACGAAGGTAGAGTCGCGTCGAACGATCGCGTACCACGTTCCGAATCGAGTACGAACAGAGTTTCTGCGCAGATCGGCGTGCTGCTGGGCGGAGAAGAGAATTCAACGAGACGGCAGATGCAGGAGGTGATCGATTTCGAGACGAGGCTGGCGGAGATCATGACGCCGCTGGAGGACCGCCGGGACGAGGAGAAGCTCTACAACCCGATGACGTTGAACCAGCTCCAAGAGAAAGCACCGTTCGTACGTATAACGTAGGACGCGTATAGCGATCCATAGGCGCGCGCGAACTATACGGATCTACGGATCTAACGAGTCGTGCGGTTCCAGTTGTCCTGGGTCACTTACTTCCAAAACGCCACCCGACTGGTCAACAAGAAGATCTACGGCAAGACAACGATCGTGAACTTCGTGCCGGAGTATTTCGTGAAGCTGTCGAAGCTCGTGGAAGAGTACATGAAGACGGACGAGAAGAAGACGTAAGCTCCGCCGTACCTGGAACGTGGAACGTTTTCTAGACTCGTCCGATTCTTTTCGCAGAGTGCTGAACAACTATCTGGTCTGGCAGACCGTCAGGTCGTTGACGGGCTGCCTGTCGAAGCCGTTCCGCGACGCTTACAAGGGTCTCAGGAAGGCCTTGATCGGTTCGGAGGGTCGAGAGGAGCAATGGCGTTACTGCGTCAGCGATACCAGCAACGCGATGGGCTTCGCGATCGGAGCCATGTTCGTCCGAGAGGTTTTCCACGGGAATAGCAAGCCTATGGTTGGTCCGATAGAACGATGGCAAACAGAGGAGATAGCGTAGTGGCGCGCGTGCTCGCGCGAACCTTGTGGATCGTCAAGTAGCTAATCGGGGCTGATTGCAGGCGGAGGAGATGATCGATCAAGTGCGCAAAGCCTTCACCAAGAACTTGAAGAACCTCGACTGGATGGACGCGGAGACGAGGCGGGCGGCGGAGGAGAAGGCGAACGCCATCACCGACATGATCGGCTTTCCGAATTTTATTTTGAAACCGAACGAGCTCGACGACCGGTACAGAGACCTCGTGGTCAAGCAAAACGAATACTTCCAGAACAACATTCGGGTAAACAAGTACAACTTGAAGAAGAACCTGGACAAGCTGGACAGGCCCGTGAACAAGACCACGTGGATCATGACACCGCCCACGGTGAACGCGTACTACCGGCCTACCAAGAATCAGATAGTCTTCCCGGCCGGGATTCTGCAGAGTCCGTTCTACGACATGGAGAATCCCAAGAGCTTGAACTTCGGCGGGATAGGGGTGGTGATGGGACACGAGTTGACGCACGCGTTTGACGATCAAGGTACCGAGTGCGGCGAGCGGCTTCGACGCCTTCCCGCGGACGCGGCTCGTCTCATGCTTCGTTTTCCCTTGCAGGAAGGGAGTACGATCTGAACGGGAACTTGAACCAGTGGTGGAACAACGCAACCATAGACAGGTTCAAAAATCGGACCGAGTGTTTCGTCGAGCAGTACAACGGTTTCGAGGTCCACGGCCGGCGCGTGAACGGACGACAAACTTTGGGTAAATCTCCTATCACCGTCTATCTCCGTTTCTCTATCCGAGCTTCTCGAAGATTATTCGCCGACTAATCGACTCGATCGACCAACAGGAGAGAATATCGCCGACAACGGAGGCCTGAAAGCCGCGTACCACGCGTATGTGACCACGCCTAAAACCTACAAGGATCAACTGCCCCTACCCGGCCTCAACTTGACGCACCGTCAGCTCTTCTTCCTGAACTTTGCTCAGGTAGGTGCCGCGCCCGGTCATCGATCATTTTCTCCGAATAATCGAGCCGGTTGATTCGCACAAACAGGTCTGGTGTTCCGCTGTCACGTCCGAGGCGATAGCTCTACAAATCGAGAAAGATTCCCACTGTCCGCCAAAGTACAGAGTAATCGGTCCTCTGTCGAACCTGCCGGAATTCGCCTCGGAGTTCAACTGTCCAAAGGGTTCGAAAATGAATCCGGTCCACAAGTGCGAGGTCTGGTAACAAGGTTTTTCACAAGGTTTCAATCGCATGTCAGCGATCGCTGGCCCTTTGTACTTATAAGCTGCTCCGTGTCCCGTCGACGACGAGGTCCGAAGTGGTTCGCGAGCCTTTAGAATGGGCAATGGGCAGGCCCTAGGGCGAGAGATTTCAGAGCGAGTCGAACCAACCGATGTCGAGAGCGGAGAGCAGAGAGCAGAGAGCAGAGAGCAGAGAGCGAAGAGCGGAGAGCGAAGAGCGGAGAGCCAAGAGTCGAGAGCCGAACTTTTCCAACGAACGCCAGAAGAGGGTTCGCAGTTTTCTATGCTGGTCCAGGTCCGTGATCTCACCGGTTCGAGTACGTCGAATGTCCTGATAGACGGTGCAGCATTCTATTATGCGCGCGTGTCCTCGATGGCCCTGGGACTGCCGTGCATATCGATTCTCTTCTTACGTATAATTGTGTCGAACGTACTCCGGGACGCGACACTTTCCGGCTAAATGTACGCGAGATGCTCGCAGTGGTTCATCGGGATCAGCCGACTTGTTTCGCGGCGACCGATACGACCGCGCTTACGCAAACGCCGAACGCGGATGCGGGCCGCGCGGCTCTCGCGAGCGACAAAGGGCCTTTTTCACTTTTATACTTGGAACCAGTATTATCTGATTGTCAGTCGATTCGAGCATACCTTTACAAACATGAAAAGTCAGTTGAAATTCACCGCGAAGGTTCGCGCGCGGGACACCGGGTGTACCATTTTACTCTACAAGTCCACAGGACAGCGAGGAAAGAGAGAGAGAGAGAGAGAGAGAGAGACGGTCGATTTATTTTGCTTTCGCTCGCGATCGGAAAGATTCGAAACGATCTCGATGAGCCACGACGACCGGGACCGCGGCGCCGTAATTTCTGCAGGCAGGATCTAGCGTTAAGCTTAAGAAATTTAATTTTTTAAACAGGCTACGGCCTAGTTAGAGAAGAATTAGAATGTTACTATCTAGGGAGGCGCGATACTGCGCGGACATGCTGCGAATACACGACAAGACGAAGTATTTTTCAATGTGCTTAAGTGTGTGTATATTGTTTCGTGTATCGCTCTCGCGCCAGCTCGTCGATCTACCGAATCGAACACCTTTCCAATCGATTCACGTCGAGGATCGCGGGCAACGCGCAAAGATGCTAACTAAATTACATGTTGTCTAATTTAAGGGATTATTTGTACAAAAGGACGATGCCGACGACAGGTCAGCCCATCTTTTAATCAAACTACTGTAAAAAAGACAGAAAGGGAGGCAGTGAGAACGAGAGCGAGAGAGAGAGAGAGAGAGAGAGAGAGAGAGAGAGAGGGTGCGTGCGTGCGTGCGAGAAGCGAATCCGAGCGATATCGCATGTCTTTCGAAACGAGTACACTGTAATCGATACGTCTGTTAACCATGTGCCGTGAATCTTTATTTTTCATTGTTTCAGAATATGGTTAAGTATAGTCGATAGAGGCCGAGCCAAGTGTCGCTGATGTTCTACATTCTACGTATAGTTTCGAGCGCGCGAGATGCTTCGAGCGGTTCCTTTTTATACTGGTTTGCTGTGAGATAACAAACTAACGAAGAGCCTTGTTTCCTTGTGCGCTACGTTGATTAGCTACACCGCCAGCGAACCGCGCAGCGGCGCGATCGATCGCGCGACGTCGATCATCGATCAATTTTGTGCGAGTAGTCCTTAGAGCGCGACGATTCTTCCGAGTCGCGCCATCCAATGCTATACATTATTCGAGATATTTACCAATGACGCACGTGTAAATCAAATAAAGGAGAAATTCAATAACGAGCGAGGGGGTTGTTTCGCCGCGCGACTACGATGCACCAAAGATTTTCGAGAACGCAGACGAGCAAGCTGAACAGCGTCGCGTAGACCAGTCCTAGAAGCAGCGGATGAACGTGAGCGTACTCGACCGGTTGAAAGGTCGACCGATCCACCTCGGAGTCCTCTATTTCCTTCGACGTCCACTTCGCTTCGAGGTACTTGAGTATTCCCGCCGAGCGCAGACGCATCAAGCTACGAAAATTACGAATGACTCCTTTGCCATGGCTAGAACTTGTTAGAGAACTGGCCAGCCTGCTTACTAGGTGTCTATCAAACGTCGGTGATCCCCGAATCTGGCGTGTAGGAACGAGATTTTCAGCGTCCAATAGCTGCCAGGCGTTCTGACGATGCGGCAGGCTCGTCGAGCTCTCCGATAAATCGGCAGAAAGACGTCCGGAACCTCCAGGTAGGCCAAACCGTGGTCGCAGAGCCGCCCCGAGTCCAACGCGGTCGCGTTCCTCATGTCAGGACACTCGTTGTTCACCAGGTCCCTCCACTCCTTCTTCAGCTCGCCTGTGGGTGATCCGTCCTAAACAACGGAAACGGAACGTCGAGCAGAAACAGAACAAGCTGCGGCCGTCGAAGGCGGCAGAGTCCAATTAATAATAATTCTAACTCGCCGTAGGACTTAATAGTTAATACAGTTAATATAATATATTAACTATATTAATTAATAGTTAATATAATATATTACCACGGTGAAGCGAATGTAGGCGCTGCTGTCGTTCCTCACGCAAACCGAGTGGCTTCGCTTCTGCGAAGCGTCCTCGAGGCTGCTCAACGGAACCGAGTTCCCTCGTATCGCCAGGTAAGAGGTGAGCGTGCTGCTGAATCCTCCGGCCAGCAACATTCCCGCGATCAGATCGGATAGGACGATCAGCCGGAGGGACCAGGCGGTCGGTGTCTTTTCGCAGCCTGAAACGAACGGATCGCGAGACTCGAACGTTTCGAGCTCTCGAAGTCGCGGAATAGCGGAATAGCGGAATAGCGGAATAGCGGAATAGCGGAATGGCGAGCCGCGTTTTACCTTGACCGCTCAAGCAGCCCAGGACGACCAGCAAGTCGTAGGACGCCGAGGAAAACTCGTGGTCGTTCTCCGACTGGCTGGTCTGCGTGATCTTACGGAGACAGTGGGTTCCGGCGATGATGGCTGCGGTGGCCAGGGTAAACGCCAGGGTCGTCGACCATAGTCCTTGGCTGAACACGTTCGTGTACCACTGTTGGGAGACCCTTGTTCCGTCGGACTGGACGAACAGGGCGTATCTGCGACGATCGGTAATTGGTCTAGACTCTAGTCTGTAACCTCTCGACTTTCGATCGCTCGAAACAAACGGGGAATATTTTCGGTGGAATGTCCTCGATTGCCTCGAACGGCGTAGCCGAGGTTGGGGGATGGTCGTCGGCGAGGGCAGGGATTCGAAGGTGGGCTTGGAACGAGGCTTACGAGATGGTGGTGATCGGCGTGCTGTAGCTGTAATAACCGGAGGTGTCCGAATAAATCACCGTGGCCACCAGCAGTGCGTGAGCCTGTCCATTCATCAGCGTCTGGCTGGCCGACGGTCCCGCTTTTCGGTAAATCGTCCTGCATTTTCGACGAAGAAACGCCTTTATTACGGTGCACGCATTGGCCCGCCACTATTTTCTGTTCACCCCCCACCGGCCGCCCCCGTTTTCCCAGCGGTACTATATTTATACCTGTCTAGACGAATGAATCATGCGAGTATTTTGACCGACCGCCGTGTGTGGGTGGTACACGGAAAATTGGTCAGATTCCGCGTACAGTGTTTCGCCGCGAGCGTCGTTTGTCTCTATCGTTTCGATCGGTCACCGGTCGTTCGTTTCGTCGCGAACCCTGCCTCGTTCACTGTCCTGCTTAACGCGTCGCGAGCCATGAAATTCGGCCGATTCGTTTGCTTTTCCTTTCCGCGCTTCTTCCCCTCGCTCCCTAGAATGTCGATCGTCTCTCACCTGAATCCCAACACCTGTTCCAGAGTCGTCCATATGTCCCCTATGAAGCCGCTCACCGACGTATCGTTCGAGCTTCTCATCACGTAAGGGTGCATCTGAAACGTGTGCGCTCGACTCGTCGACCGATCGATTTCATCGATTCGCAAATTGATTTCGATCTTACGGTGTCCGTGGCGACGACGATGGTCTTTCCTCGCAGGTTGTCCGACATTCTCACGCTGCAGACGGCCGTGCCGTTCAGTCGAACAGCTTCGACCTCCTCGAACTCCTGCGTGAGTCTGTTCCATCGACACACTTGCCCAGGTATCGTGCGAAAGATCATCTTCTCCTCGGAGTTACGCAGAAATCGGATGCACGTTTCCGCCGCGGAACACGCGACAAATATCTGGAAAACACGATACGATTTAGGTGACCGAACACCAACGCGTATTCCGCAGCAATAGCGTGCTCACCGCCAGCAACGCGACCTTCATAGTTTCCCCAATCCTTCGAGACTGCGGCTTTTATTTCCATCGTTGCTTTTGTCCGAGCAAAGTGAGTAAGCATATGTATTGTGCTCCCGATTGACAGGTTCGACAAAAGAAGAAGAACCGTTCGTTAGTTAGCAAAATTGGAAGTAGAGTTAGCCGTCGACTAGGTATATTTCGGAATATATATATTATTATGATTTCGTTAGGTGATTTCGATCGACGAAAGAACAGTCTGAAATCGGGTCGGGGAAATAATAATTCTAACAAATATTGAAAGCGATAGCGAGAGAAGGGTAGGGAAGAAAAGCAAGAACAATTAAAAGTAATAATAAATTGAATCGCCGCGCCGCACCGCGTCGCGCTGCACAGCAATCTTGATCGCAGTAGGTAAAGTAAATCCGCAAGTAATAGGTAGCGGGCGCGCGAAAGGCTGTGAATTTTCGCGGGTCGACCAATCGCGCCGCGGCGCGCGCGTCGGTAATGCGCGGTAGTCGAAACCAAAGCTACGGCGCAGTTCTCGCGCGCCTTCTTCGATCCTGGATCTTGGCAGCGATCGCTGATGATCACGGCCGGCGGATCGAAATCGAAATCGTGAAGATTCGGTATCGAGGAACGAAGAAACGGTGCGGATCGTCGGCAAAGGGATAGCTTTATATAACCCAAAGTTAAAATGGTTTCGGTATCGTTGCCGGCGAATCGCTCGCCGCGAGCTCGATGTTTCATTTAAAGAGCAGAACGGTGAATCGATTGCCCGTTTTCCCATTCTAATTCGTCCGATCGACCGGGATGCGTATATTCTCCGCGTATGGTCTCGGCGATCCGCGCAGCATAGATTCGACAATAAGATTTCAACATGGCCGAGCGCCGTAATCGTTTCGCAATTCGAAAATCGCTCGACAATTACGCAAATTACGTGCGGCGAATATTCGCGCACCGGTTTCCGAAAGAATTCGTCGAAACTATTCGCGTGTCTCGGCCAATTACGCGCCGCCCGCCGATATACATTTGTATCCCGCCTTTCGACTAAACCTTGAGAGAACGGTCTAATCCTAACGGCGTCGAAACGGTTGCGCGCATCTCCGATATCGTTAACGTCGTCCACCGATCGATTACTTCACGATTCGGACTATTAAAACAACGACTACCATTCGATCCTGATCGGAATCTCGCTCGCGAACCTTGAATCCGTTTCGCCGGCATTTCGACTGTTCGAATTCTCGAACGCGCACAGTCGAAATAGTCGATATTTCGTTCCGCCGATCCCCGAATACGCGGGCGTCTTCGAATCTTTTCGTAGGCTCGCGGATCATTCGTTCGATAGATTTATTAGAGCTGCTTAATAGT
>CM052154.1:13441772-13521994 GCA_028455555.1 Augochlorella aurata | reverse complement strand
CTAGCGAGGATCTAGCGAGGACCTAGGCACGCGCGGACGCAGCAAGAATCGGTAAAGGCGCGAGCACGATGAGGCCGAGCACCTGATCGTTCCGTTTGCGACCAAGGCCGATCGTAAACCGATCCGACTAACGGTGACCTTGAGCAAGATGGTCAGGAGGGCGCTGCTGCTACTCTCGCTGATCCTCCTCGGTGCCTTCGACGCACCCGGCATCGAGAGAGCCCCTGTGAGATTCCTGGCGATGGCCGTGAACGCCTGCAACACATGTAGGATGCACGAGGAGATCAGGGCTCTCAGCCTCGAAGCCATCAAGGGTCAGATCTTGACCAAGCTCGGGCTGAAGCAGGCGCCGAACATGACCGGCCGGGCGCTGCCGAGGATCCCGCCGATCTCCAAGCTGATGGACATGTATGGGATGCAGGCGGATCAGCCGCAGCCCCTCGAGCCCGGCATTACGCACCACGAGGAAATCGACGAGTACGCGGCCAAAACCGAGAGCGTGTTCGCCCTAGCCCAGCCACGTAAGTACAACCCTATTCGCTCGTCCTCGCCTTTGCTCTCGCCCCTGCTTCCTCTGGCTTCGGCTTCGCTTTGGCTTTCCACAGCCCTCCCCATTATTCGGGCAATTGCTGTCGCGCGAATCGCGACGGTACCACGTATACTTTGAAGCGAAGCCACGCTCGTGGCAGCTGACGGCGTTTTCCTTGGCAACAATAGAATTAACCTTTCGACACTCGTGCAACCGATCCGCGATGTCGTGCTACTGCAACTTGTAACATTGTAGACTCAATTGAAACGCACTTCTAATTATGTAAGCCGACTGAATCTTTTGCTCGATCTTCCATTGGCGGTACTTAATCCCTGCTACGCACATCGGGTTGTTTTCGACCCGCAGACCGCGGACGGCGTACCGTGGACGATCGAGCTTCTTCTCGGACACGATCTCGACTCGAGAAGAAAAAGGGTGGCACGTTGGGGCCGCCGGGACGCTAAATTCGCTCGGGCGAACCCTTTGCCTCGTCCGTTGCTCGGAACGATGTTCCAGGCTTCCCCGGTCGCGTCGGTCTTGTCGTCGTGTGGGTTCTGCCCGACCAGGATCGATTTGAAATTCGATCTCCTGCCCTCAGGCTTCGAGGGCTGGTTGCGAGGAGATAATGGGCCTTATCGAGCTCCACCTTCTCGTCAGTCTTCTTCTTCTTCTCCTTCTCCTTCTTCTTCTTCTTCTTCTCCCCTTCCTCCCCCATTCTCCTCGATTCTCCTGGCTCTTTCGGTCCTGTTGTCGGTTGTCGATTGACGGACGACTCCTTCGAAATCGTTTTACGCAATGGTTTGCGGCTGATCGATTCACGGTTAATTGATTCGCACTTTGGACAACTCGTTCAATGAATTCGACACTTTCAATTTTCGATCCGGTCGGAGGAGAAGGGTGCTCGATCGCGATTTAATAAATTTAGAAAAAACTCGAGGAGAAGAGAAGAAATGCGATCTCTCGCCGCAGACCGAGTCGAATCGGCTGAGTCGACAGGCATGCTTGCGAACTTTCGCGTTTACGCGTTTTCGCAACGACGAAATCTAGCCGGCCAGCTAGGCGCCAAACTAGCCGGCCGCGACTCGAAGGCGAAGGACGAGGGAAACGCGATAGAAGAGAGCGCGCGGCCGCGCGCACGCTTGATAAAGACGGGACGATGATAAATTCTTACCGTAGTAATAATCGAGCGACGTTTCGAAAGTTACGTGTCTTCTTATCGGTTGGCAGATTAGCGAGACGATTTAAATACAAACAAATAACCGATAAAACGTTCGAGAGCCAGACACACAGAGCGAGAGCTTGTGAATCGTCGGGCCGGTATAGCATCGGGAGTATGCGAACGGGTATCGAAAACGCGGATGGTTATCGCCTTGGGCGACCCATATCGTTCTTCGAACGCCTGGGACCTCGAACCTGCAGCTTGGAACATGGAACCCGTTGCAGGCCGTTCTCTGGTATTCGCATTGCGCGAACTTCCTTTTTTCCCTCTCGGATCTTCTCGATATTCGCGTGTTCCTCGACTGTTCTGGATCTATCCATCTCCGTCGATCCATCGCGCGTCGGTTCGTACCTTCCTATTCCGGCGTTCGGCTCTTCAGCTTCGAATCGCCCGACTCCCCCGAGTCTTCCCCTTTTCTCGACTCTCCTACGTTTTCGTTCGGCCGCGGACATCGACATTCCTCTTCCGTTCACCCAATTTTCGTTTTTTCTTCAACATTGCAGCATGCTGCTCGGTCCACGATCTTTTCCAGCTCCATCACCCTTTGCACACTCTTCCGTGGCCCGATGCGTCTCTTATTCCCACGGAGTTTCCTCCTGTGAATCCGCTTCCCTCTCTCTCTCTCCCTCTCTATCTCTCTCTCTCTCATTTCACGAATTCTTGCCGTCCTTTCTCCGTATTTTCCCCTCTTGTCCCCTATTCAACGTGATCTCTCTCGTTCGATGAAACGACCAAACGTCGATTTTTTGTAGGCCGTCTTCGAGAGATCGATCGATCCTCTCCTCACGGTCTCCTGGCGCTCCTCATTCTCCTCGTTCTCCTCGCTCTCCTCGCTCTGCTTGCTCTTCTCGCTCTTCTCACTCCCTCGCGCGCGTTGTAAATTGCGAGACGTGGAAAGGACGTTTTTATCATCGTCCCCGTGGAGGTTGCAACGTCGCCACTGTGGGTGCAGCGTTAAATAAGCATCGCTTCGGCGTGCAGGACGAAACGCAACCGGAAGTCCAGGCATCCGTTCCCAGGGAAATTTTGTCAACGTTCGCTGTGGCGAGCGGGACACGGCTCGTTTGCTGACGGCTGACGGCTGACGGCTGACGGTCGAGAACACTCACGATTCCACGGCAGGTTTCGCGTTCCCACGCGATATCAATTTTCGATCGCCACGCCAAACTATACCGATTCGTTCTTGCGTTCTTCCGTTGTTCCGCTCTCGCTGAAGCGCTTCGGACGCAAGCTCGCGGATGGAGCAGTCGTTGTTGCGCCAACACCGAAGAGACCGTTGCTAACGAGGTTCCCGTTGCGCAACCTTCGCCAGCATAAGAGTTCTAACAGCGATGGGCCTGACCTAGGCTGTGCACCGGCCCTGACCTCCGCGACGGTTCAACACCGATTCATTCTGGTTCGAACGTACGCAGAGATTTCGTCCGCGGAGGAACCGGGTCTCGAGTAGACGACGAACTCGTTGTCGTCGCTCGTTTCGCATCTTCTCTCGCAGAATCCCGGCGATTCGGCGGGCGCGTTCGTCGTCGCGCGCGAAGATGGCTCGCCCGGTTTCTCTTCGTTCGCGATTTGCACTTTTTTGTCTCTCTGCATCTTCGACTATGGTTTCGACTCGAGCGACGATAGGCATCGCGATCGTAGACAGTAGGCCGCATCCTTTCGAAGCGCATTAGCTATTTCGTCGGTTCCCCATTGATCCAATTAACCGGCTGATTCTTCGAGCGCCTTCGAGCCGACGCGCACAGTTCGGTCGAAGAAATACAGGAGGCGTCGGCGATTTCTACCGATTCGGATGAAACGCCCAAGTCATCGAGCAACGAATCTTTGGAATCGCGTTGGGACGAGATACGGTTGCGTGGACCGCTGCGATTTACAGGTCGAAAGGTGAATATTCTGATCGAGGAATTCTGGTGGACCGTTCCTGAGCTGGCTGCCGAGAAATATCTGTTCCCAGAGCTGTTTTTCTTTCCTCGAGGTAGACGCCGGTACACCTGCCCTGGCGAAATTAATAAATCTGAAACGGATATATAAGCCGTTGAATAATGACAGTGCAGTTAGTCGCACTGCGGTCAGCATACTCGCAGACAGGCGCCGTGCTATCAGTGATTCTCATTTGATGCCGTCACGTACGTTTCTACCTTTCCCGACGATGTCTCCAGCCTCGTGGTACACCGATCATCATTTCGCCCAGATCTTCTCGATGCCCGTAAAGAAGCGTCCGCGGCCCAACGGACGCACTCGTTCCCGGTGCAAAGACTGCTCTCGGTGCGGACGCGCGTCCACGGAGAAGAAGCTCCCATTTGGGAACGAAGAGCGCGCGATTTAGGCCGCATTCGCGATAAAGATCCGCCGCAGTCGTGTCAACGGTAGATATTTAGTCGACGATCTAGATCGATCGGCCGTCGATAGATCCGTATGTAACCGATTGATCGGATCGGACGGTAGCGCCGATCCAGAAAACCAGTTTGTCGTGTTCCTGACTCTCTCGGAGGCATTAGCAGTCGCGAATATCGGTGCTGCGTTGCAACGCGAGCGCATTTAAGGACTACTAGAGTTACATAACAATTCGATGGGTATTATCGCTTGGCTGGACATGTACCTACAATATTAGATCGATCGTATCGCGTTACCGCTACCTTTTGCGCGGATTCTCATCTCGTATCATCTCATCTCATCTCATCTTTTCCATCGATTTATTTATTTTTAACTGGACAGACATTCTGCGTCGCAAACGAACAAAATAGAGAGTAATAATTAATTATCGAACGGACTATGCCTACGGGCGACGCGCAGCATGCGTGACACCAAACTCTTGAATGTACAGAGAGAAGCACAGAAAAGGAATCTACCGATCTTGCGCGTCTCGCGATCCGTGTTTCGGATATCTCACCTCGCGTTTCTGCGAGAGCCGCTAAAGAACTCTACGATAGGCGAACGATAGAAGAATTTCGAGTCGCGGAAACGAGGTTGGCTCGCGGAATGGAGTCGCGATAATTGTCCTCCGCTGGTCGATTTCGAGCGCAGGAAAGTCGACGGGGTGCAACGAGAGGCGTTTCTCCTTCTACGAGTCGGCTACCCCGCCTGTCGTTTCGTTTCGTTCCGTTTCCAGTCGATTCGATTCGGTTCGTTTCGATTCGAAGGGGGCGCGTTCGCGATTACGTTTCTTGAACGCACGCGATTCCTGACGCGTAGGATCCTTTTGCGAGCGGCGAACAGGAGAACGGAACAACGGAAGAGCGGGAGTGCGGGAGTGCGGGAGTACGGGAGCACGGGCGAGACAGGAAGCGAAAGAACCAGAGAAAGGGCGAGCTATGCGTCGTGGCACACGGGTTGAGAGAAGCGGAGAGAAACGGAGAGGAGCGGAGAGGAACGGAGAGAAGCAGAGGGAAACGGAGAGAGCAGGTGAGAGCAGGAGAGCGCAGGGGAGAGCAGGGGAGAGCAGGAAAGAGGGAGACGCGTGACCCAAATGCGAATTTTATCGAGTTACGCTGTTATACTGTCGAAGTGCAGTCACGATTGCAAGGCGGCGTTCGTCACGCGATGCAAATTGCTCGAGGGCGGCAGTTTTTACGTCCGGTTTCTGGCGTGTCCGCGTAAACCAGAGCCCCGAGCAGCCTCGAACAGAGCTCCGACCGGTCCCTTCGCGGCAGACCCTTTACAAGGAAAACACGGTCCCGCTGAACGACCACCGGAAATACGATAAGTGCTCGCAGATACGGCCACGGGGGGGTTTTCCTCGAGCTAAGCGCGGCCGAATTAAACTTATCGCCGATTCCACGCCCGATTACCATGTCCCGGGGATCATTAACGTGCTTTAGAGCGCCACGAGAACCAATTCCGCTAACCGCCTTTACGGCCGTCCGACACACATAACCGCCGCGTTTCGAGGCGTTTCGAGGCGTTTCGAGGCGTTGCGAGGCGTTTCGAGGCGGTTCGAGGCGTTTCGATACTCCGGTGTGTCGGTACCGAGCTCGCGCACCTTTCGATTCAACTGCCAGAAAATGAAAAAGGTCGGGGTGCCCCGCGCGTGGGATTCGCGATCGGTCGTTGACCTCGACAGGTATTCGAGCCGAAGATCGTTGGCGCAATTAAGTATTCCCAAGTCGAAGTCAGAGGGCACGTTATCGAGCGAGTTTCGACTGAACGGGAGAGGCAGGAAGGATGGGACGGGATGGGACGGGATAGGGTGGGATCGGAGACCGGGGACGAAGATACGGGAGTGCATTACAACATTAATTTCGGGGTTCAACGCTCTTGGGAAGGTAGCTGTAGTCGTAGTCGTAGGAGGTACAGCCTAGGCTCACGCAAAGTTCTCGCAGCCCTTCCGTGTCCCCTCGCCCTTAGATCCCGGCACTCTGAATGGGTGGAGGACGCAGCGATACCCTAGGAATCGATCGAGATCGCGGCCGAGAGGTTCCGAATGATTTCGCGAGGACTTTGCGAGGACTTCGCGACGCGGCCGGCGCGAATTTTCGGTATTGAATTTCGACAGGTCGGACACGAGCGGGCACGCGTCGAATTGCGCGCGATGCGTAGCCATGCGTAGCCATGCGCAGCCACGCGCAGCCATGCGCAGCTGCCAGACGATTTGTCGCGGTCCCGGCGATATTTTTAAACGTCGTCGCCCTTAAGAGACGTCCACTGACGCCGTCTTGCCTGTTTAGCCTGCGTTGCGATCGAAACAACCGAACCGAATGATAGCGAAAAGTGCGGCCGACCGGGGGTGCGACCGGCCGGTGGTCACCGAGGGGGCCGGGGAGGGGCACGCGGAGTGCCGTCTCGTATCAACTATTTCTTCATTTATTTATAGGCAGGGCCACGACACCGCGGTATCACTGTTGTTTTCCATCATTTCCACTCGGTCTGAATATCCGCCGGCGAAAAATCCTTGACTTTTTGTCGATTTTCCTCCACCCGCAGCGATCGAGTAGTCCCCGAGCGTGCCGATCGATAAATCGCTTTTCGAGAAACCAGATAACGTTGATTGCGGCGTGGCCGAGCAATGCGAGTGACCTCCGTTCGCCAAAACTATATTTATCTGTCTCCGCGTGGCGAAGCCACGGTGTACTTAGTGTGCTTTAGCTTTGGCTTTATTGTCTTCCCCTTTCTCTTTCTCTTTCTCTTTCTCTTTCCCCCACTCCCTGGCACTTTTTCTCTCTCCCTCTCTCTCTCTCTCCCCCTTTTTCTCTTGCTGTTTCTCTCTTCCACTCTCGACCGTCCTCGTCCTCCGACGGGAGGCTTTTTTCCTTGCTTTTCCAAGTGCGAGCAGCCGGCCTCTTTCCTTCCTCTGTCGCGCTCACTCTACGAATTTATTTGTGTCTGGTCTCTCGTCCTCGCCGGATTTAAAATGCGCGCGCCGCGCCACGTGTTTTCGAGCCGCGGCTGTAACACTGCAACGCTGCAGCGATCCAACGATTTGACGTTGCAACGTTGCAACGGTGCAACCCTTCGTCTGCTTTCGCCCGAAACGCAACGCCGAATTCTGAGAACAAAGATGCGCATCGGTCGGATGCGTTTGGTCTCCGGCGTTCCTGTTTTGTCTGAATGATCGTTACTCGTTATAATATTCGGGTTGGGGGGCGCACTGGCAACATAGCCGGTGCAAAAGAATAGCGTAGCAAGCTTGCGATATGTTTGCCAGAATTGCGACCGGAGCCTATAGAGGACCGTTCCGAGATAGCGTACGCGCGGCAGACTTATTCTCTTCGAAATCCGGAGACGGTGGTTTCCCTGAGCTCTCGTGGTTAAATATAGTCTGAAAGATCTCGCGACAGACGCTAGACGGTCGGTAGCCGCGTCTGGACCAAAATAAAATTGCCATCTTTCCGTCGTGATTTTTCGGCGCGACGCGCGCTGTGCGCCGCGCGCCTCGGATCTGCTCGCTCCGCGGCTACAAAGAGCAACAGCTGTCTCGCGCGCCTTATTAAACTCCGACCCCTAGAAGACGTTGCCACCCGCGAGAAATGTGTTGGCGAATTCGAGGCGATCCGACCGACGGACGTCTCTCGGCTGGTCGATCGTTTCGAGCAGAATGATTTGCAACGCGGCTCGGTTCAAGGACAGGGACGATGGGAGGAGCAGATTACGGGAACCTGTGGGTCTCGTAGGCCTGCTCGTCGGCGACGTTATCGCGCGGTTATCGAGCCGCGTTCCTTCGAATCTCTAGCTCCGTTATCGTAGCTCGGTGTCGTTATCGCCGACGATTACGCGTCGCGTTTCGACCCGTTCCATGTTTCCGCGATAGCGGAGGGCGAGGCGCGGCTTCTCCTCGGCTTCTCCTCGGCTTGCCATGGCGTTTGCCGTAGACGGGGGCCCTTATAACGGCTGCCGACGGAGGATCGCGAGTCGCGACGAGCCTCGCCGCGCACCGGGTTAACTCGATCGAGTTTCTTCGAGTGAAATAAATTATGGAGCGTCCCGAAAACCGATTAACTGCGACGGCTGGAACTTTCGGGAGAGACCCCGTTCGGATATCTCAACGTGGTCGAAACAAGCTTGCGAGCTCGACGTCGACCCGACGAATTCGCGCAATTAGTCGCGATAAATTGACTCGAGGCTGTTGGGGAGGGGCACGGTCGGGTCTCCGGGAACGATAATTGCTCGTTTCCATGGCGGTTCCTGACGCGGAGTTCCGGCGACCCGTCGAATTCGGGAAATCGTGGGACTCGACTCGACGCGCCGCGCCGAGCCGCGTCTCTCCGATAACTAATTATCTCGGGATAAGTCTTGGGAAATTGGACGTACGCGATGCGGGGAACGTGACAGCTCGACTGACAATGACAACGATATACGGTATGCTCCGCGGCCGATCCTGCGTCGCATCGCGTCGCGTCGCGTCGTTCAAAGTTTGAAAAACGCGGTCGATCCGTTTTCTCGTAATTATTCAACGGTCTCCCGCGATTATTTCCTCGAGAGATCCTTCGGAAGCGGATCGATCGGTAACTGGATCGGCGATCGACAACCCAGTTTTCGTAGAGCGTTCCGCAAAAATACCGCGGCAAAAACGCGCGACATTTCGCGACGTTTCTGGAAAAGGGGCGGAGACGGTCTAGATCGCGATCCGGTTCGATTCGAGCGAATCGGATACCGGGACGAGTCCATTTAGAAGGGACATCGAGTACCAAAGGTCGATCGATGGATCGGTTCATGGAAAAATCCAGTGGTTCGCGTAACGGTACGATTTCAGGTGGCTTTACCCTTCATGGAAGCGGTCTCGGAGCGAGCGATGACCCGAATAGAGTCGACCGGGGCTAAGGCGCTTCTCTACGCGTATATAAATCTGCTTCGGCGTTTTTCCTCTCCTCCTTTCACGTTCTCGACCGTTCCCCCGACTGTGTTCTCTCGGCTGCTCTGTCGGTTGTTCTCTCGGTTGTATATCGGCGATTGCAGAGATCGGCGGCGACGCCGTAGGTCGTCGTCGCTCGCCGTTGATCGTTGATCGTTGATCGTTGATCGTTGATCGTTGATCCTTGCTCGTTCGTCGGACGGATAAATGTCGGACGCACGTGCGTCACCGAGCCTCTCTCGGTGGACAAGAAACTCGACTTCTCTCGCCGCCGCGCCGGTTGTTCTTGATTTATTGCCAATCGCGGAGCACGAGGATGCCGCGCCGCTGCAGCGCGGTGTGCCGATCGGTCGCGTCGATCTCGTCCGATCTCATCGACGTCGAACCCGGGAGTCGTCCCGGTCGACGTCTCGGAAAGGGCTCGAGAAGAGTGCGATCGTAGAACCGATTGCGAGCGATCATTCGACGGTTCGGTTTCAGATCAGAGGCTGAGGCATTCGAAGGGCAGCCTGGACGTGCTCTACTTCAAGTTCTCGGACAAGGTGGTGCAGCATCGAGTGACCAGGGCCGAGCTGTCCCTGTGGATATGGGGCAGCGGGCAGGAGGCTGGCGGGAAGGAGGATCGCTCGGCCGACGGCAAGCCCGGCGGCGAGCCGGAGAGCCAGGAGGACGCGGGCCCGGTGACGATCACGCTGCAGAGGATCCTCCGCGGGGCCACCGAGTCCGGCGGGCCGCTGCTCGGCCCGGCCTTGACCACCAAGCACCCGAGGCCCGCCGGCCGAGGCGGCTCCTGGGTGACCATCGAGCTCCGGAGGATGGTGGCCGAGTGGTTCAAGCACCCCAGGGACAACCTGGGCGTCGCCCTCAAGATCTCCGGGCCAGGCCCCGGCGGCAACCACCGCAGGAACTCGAAGTTGGTCGAGACCAATCCCGGCGCCGAGTACGCGCCCTACCTCGAGGTGCAGACGCAGGAGCTCGACTCCCGGAGGGGGGCCAGGATCAAGCGGAACATAGGACTGAATTGCGACGAGACTAGCCAGGAGCCCAAGTGCTGCCGGTACAAGCTCACCGTCGACTTTGAAAAGTTTGGCTGGGACTGGATCATCGCGCCCAAAAAGTGAGTCCGTTTTATTACGCGGTCTCTCCCCGGTACACGTATCTCTATAGCTGCTGTCCGCGTCGAATCGGTTTTGTCCGTTCGCGTTGCCCCTCCATAATCGGCGTAATCGTAATCGTAATCGTAATCGTAATCGTAATCGTAATCGTAAAACGGTGCGCGACGATTTTGTTGCTTCAGGTACGACGCCAACTATTGTTCGGGCGACTGTCCAATGGCGTTTCTGCAGTCGTATCCAAACACCCACATCGTGAGCCTGGCGTTGCCGCCAAACAACACCGGGCCCTGTTGCGCCCCCAGGAAGCTCTCGGAGATCACGATTCTCTATTTCGACAACGAGTATCAGATCGTGTTCTCGCGGCTACCGGGCATGGTTGTCGAGAGATGCGGATGTACATAGTCCACCGTACGGCTCGACGAGGAGCGACTCCGACGACAACAACATCAACGACGAGAGGGAGAAGAAGAAGAAGAAGAAGAAGGAGGAGGAGAAGGAGGAGGAGGAGGAGGAGGAGGAGGAGGAGGAGGAGGAGGAGAAGGATGCCAACGGAATGACGCTCGTCGTCCGACCTGTCTCGCGACGATCCTGAACGGTTTTCGTTTCTTTTCCTTACTTTCCTTTCTTTTTCTTTTTCTTCCTCCTTTCCTTTTTCTGTTTCTTTTGGTTTCGTTCCTTTGTTCACCTGCCGAGAGACTTTCGATCGCCGTTCGATCACCGTTCGATCGTCGATCGGTCGTCCTCGTCGTTGCGATCGATTCTCGATGATTACCTCGACGATTCCTCGTTCGATAGACTGAAAGTGCCTTGTTTCGAGGTGTGTTTGGTGCCGCGATGCGAATGAGACACAATCGTGACACGTGCGAACGTTCCGCGGGTGACTTTTAGGCTGGTTCGTCGAGGACGAGGACGAGGACGAGGACGAGGACGAGGAGTCGATCGGTCGAGCAGTCGGCGGACGGAGAACGATGACGGCGACCGTCTTGGACGAGTCGATGCAATGCGACGCAAACCTGCGAGACAGGCACCTCGATGCGTAACAATGGTCCACGAGGATGGTCCATGGCAAGGCGGATAGTTCCTAGAGTCACGGTATTATTTTTATGGTGTCGATGCGTTTGCACTTGATCCCAGAGAACGACCCAGCGAAAGAATTATTTTTTATACGGGAGCTTGTTGCATTTTTCACAGGAAAAGCAAATGAAAAATGAAGAAAGATAGAAAGACGAATCTCTCTCTCTCTCTCTCGCTCTCTACATTTCTCTCCCTCCCTCTCCCTCTCCCTCTCTCTCTCTCTCTCTCTCTCTCTCTCTCTCTCTCTCTCTCTCTCTCTGTCTGTCTGTCTATCTGTCTATCTGTCTGCCTGCCTGTCTGTCTGTCTGCCTGCCTGCCTGCCTGTCTGTCTGTCTGTTTATACATACACGTGCGTATACATATTTTCCCAGTATGTTTCTCAACGAAGCCTGCGAGCGCGTGTACGAGAGTGCGTGTGAGTTTCGTGTAAATACATGATAAGTTAGGCTGTCGTTTCATTGTCGCTTCGTTAAGAAATGTTTCGTTGGTGTTTTGCCGAGAACAGAGCTCGGCGAAACGTGGTTCTGGACGTGGAAGCGAGTCAAAGGTTCGCGACTGAACGATCCAGGACGATCAGGGGATTACGCGGTCTCCGCGTTTCGCCGGACTCTGTCGCGCGTCGGAAGGAATCTGCGCGAGGCTGGTTGCCAGTTGCCAGTCGCCAGTTGCCAGTCGCCAGTTGCCAGTTGTCGGTTCTCCCGTTTTTGGTTATTGTATAATAAATGCCAACTGCAACAGCCGGGCAATCGCACTCGGAAACGGAAACGGAAACGGAGAAGGAAATGGAAACGAATCTCTTGCAGCCGGGAGCTCGATTTTCGATTTCGAAAAATCGGGCGGGCAAGAGGGATTTCCGCGCGTATAATCGGTAGGTAGTCTATATATAGACGTCCGCGGACCGCAGCAGTGGCGATTAGAATTTATACCTATGTGTACGTATTACGTATATCGTGGCCAACTTCTTGTCTTTTGTCGCGATCGCACGACAACCGGACGGAAGGATGAGGTTCGACGACGCGGTTTTATACTCGATCCCGCGTCTTATGTGATTCGGTGTAAATTATGGTAGTAATCGTTGTGATATCTAGTTGCTTGGCTCGAGAGCACACCGACCGTCGGGAGCGTACCAGCGTTCCAGCGTACCGAGGATCCTCTATTCTCCCAATCCTTTCGCGGACAGAAACGTCCATTCTTCTCGTTCTATTAATTCCCGCTGTCTCCTTCCGCTCCTCCTCCTAGTACTCCCTCCTGGTCATCTTTTGCTTCGCTTCGTTAGAGTAAGCGTAGGAGTTTCACGAGAATTCGATTCGCGTTCGAAAGCCGAAGCGGCCGCAGCGGCCGCAGCTCGAGCCGTACAGGTCGCTAGAAACTTATCGAAACTTATTCAAATTTCCCTTTTCTCTTCTTCCTTCGATTCGCTGTCTTCTGTTCGTTTCCGTTTTCTCCTCGTCCTTCGCCTGCCTCTCTTCCTCTCCATTCGCTAGACGCACCTACATCTACACACGCGCACACGCACACGTCCAGACACACGCATACAAATAGAATCACCGCGTATCAGTTTCTCTTCTCTCGCCTGGTTCCCGTTTCCTCCTTTGTTTGTCAGTGTACCTATTATTAAAGAAAAAAAAGGAAAGTAATGGAACTGTGTACTCCCAGTATCGAAACGAGGGCGGCGAATACCGCATACTTATTACATGTAACGTGTACTTCCTAGGTAGAGAGTATTCATAGAATATTTATTCGCTGAAATAAATGGTTTTTCGATGAAAGCTGTCTCTGGATTTATTTGGTTCACACGACTTCTATTCCTCTCGGTTTCCGCTCCTCTCGAGCAGAGCTGCCGGAGCACCGGAGGAGGGAGACGAAGATGCGTCGATGGCCGCGATTCGAGAGAGCGTGTTTTCGACAACTTAGAGGTAGAATGACGCGTTGCATCTCTTCGGAATGTTTCCGTTTCTTTAGCAATCGCCCGACAGAGATTCACGGTGCGACGTCAGTCAGGGTCGCGATAAACTTTCGGGCCATGAAACGATTATTGTTCCGTGGGTCGTTTTGTTCCTCGAGCCGCCAGGCGGGGTCGATCGAAGCCGGCGAGCAGTTGGAGACGCGCGGGTCGGTTGTTGCGGGGATGGGTTCGCTAAATTGGCCATCGGTTCGCCGGGTAGATTTCCTCGAATCTCGAACGGGAACCGATGCTTCCTCGCGAGTTCGAAGCTCGGCATTTTTTCGCGGTGAGACTCGCGCCGATACTCAATATTTTTAATTTTTATCTCGGGTCAAAGTTAAACGAGTCTCGCGTATATCGTCTCTCGTCGGGCGCGGGCTTCTCGTCGTCCGACACCGAACAAAAATGACACATCTTTTCCGCAGTGCCGACCGAAAAACGCGAACGCGCCGCGATCGTATCGCCGGCTGAACCGACGCGACGAGGAGGTTGGCTGGAAGTTGCGAGGGACGCGAAGCGTACCCGCGCACTGCTACTTGTTTGTCCGTCGTGTTTCCCTCGCATGCTGCTCGCGCGTTTGTCAATTTATCTACAATGTACGGCTTCGTTTTAACGAGTCGTTAATCGAAGCGCAGGGCTCGATTAGAGCTCGCTGCGTACGTTCTCCCGTTCCCTCTCTTCAGAGTTTCCTTATTTCCTTGCTCGTGTTACGCGCGTCGCTTCCGAGCAAGCTACCAATCGATCGAGTGAAATTATCGAATCGTTCGGATCCACTGAAATCGGTAGACGCATCGCGTGTTTTCGATCTGCCTCTAGACTCCGACCCCGCGAACCGGAGTCGAACGCGACGCAGAATACGAGAGACGAACGCGATCCCGTCGATCGGCTCGCAAAGTAAAGAGCAGATGTTTCTTTTTAGTCGGTAGTCGACACCGTTGATCGGTGGTTACAGAAGCGAGACGGCCAACGAATCTGTCTCCGTTTTCACGAAGACGTTGGTTACGTTGGAACGATGCGACGCGACGCGACGCGACGCGACGCGTCCTTCCGAGGCCACGGCGAACGACGCTGGTAAGTACAGTTCGATCCCGCTCGCGATTATCCATTGCGGTTGATCGATTATCGGAGCGCGGCTGTTTTCTCGAAAAAGTGCCAATGAACGAGTGTCCCTCGAGGCAGTGACGGTGAATCCGCGATAAATTGTTCCCGGCAAACAATTATTGCTTCCGTCAGGAAAGTATGCCGCGAGAAGTGTGCGCGCGATGCGACACTCCGGTCAGAAGAGTCGCGGTTTCATCGGGAAATCGCTAACACGCGATCCCCTGAACACTGGCTGGAATTTCGTAGGAATGTACCCGCCAAACTAGTTTCACAATGAACCGAAAATCTGTTTGAAATCGAGCGCGCTCTCTGAAACGAGTCTCGCGTTGTCCCACGTCTCTCGTTTCTCGTCTCTCGTCGCTCGGCTCTCGTCGCTCGGCGCTCGTCGCTCGTCGCTCGTCACTCGTGTTAGGTGGACGAGCGGACAAGTCAACCAGTTGACTTTACGGCAGTCAACTGTTTCGCCAGACGTGCCAATTCTCGTTTTATTGTTTTTCTTCGACGGCGCCTCGAGCACTCGTCCTTGCCGACGGTCGGGTTAGTGATCTTCTTTCGCCGAAACAGAAACACGAAAATTCGAGCGAAGTCGAAACTAACGTCGGCGGGTTTAATTCCGTCGCCTCGAACCGGTCGCCGACGCGTTCGCGATATTAGCCTCCGCGCGTCAACGTTTTCCAAATTTGATCGTTCCATTAGCAAGGACGGGCGAAGGCCTACAAAGGGCGCGCGGCAACCCTTTGCAGCGCGCGATTCCTACGGAGACATTGTGGGGATTTCACCGCGACTGACCACGAGCAAACGGCGATTGGCATCGAGATTTCTGCGCCGGAAACGATCCGAATCGATGGCTATCGCAATCGCATGCAATTGCCGGCGCCGCCGCGCGACGCGGCGCAACAATTGGAATGGACGATGCGACCGTGAAGATTCGCGCGTTGCGCGTCGGCTGGTTCCTTAATGTTTCTGTTCTCTCTGCCTCACTCTCCCTCTCGTTGTCTCTCTCTCTCTCTCTCTCTCTCTCTTTGGCCAGAGATCGGAGGCTGGTTGAGTAATCGCAGATGAAGCTTTGGGAGATGGCAATGAGCTCTCGATGCCACTGGCCCGAGCTCCGATCCGAGCAAAACGTCGCGTACTCGCAGATCAGACCGTGCCTTAATAACCTTGCACTCCGAACACGTCGCGATATTGGCACTGTCATTGGATCGGCATTTAAATTACTAGTTTGAAAAATCCTCGCCAAACGTTTTTCACCTTCCACGGGGAACCGCTCCAGCGGCGTTCCTCGCTCCCAGATCCCAGCCAATGCCATTCCGAGACCTTTCCTCTCGCTTTATTTTGTTCCTCGCCATCGTCCGATAACGTACCCGCTACACACCGCTCGTTCTCGTTCGCCGGATATTTCCGATCGGTCGATCTCTTTTCAATTTTTCGGAATCCCGAGGAAGAAATGACGTCGCGCGTTCGCCGAAGGTCGAGTTTCATCTCTTCCTTTTCGTTTGCTCGGAGAGAGCGAGAGAGGAAGAGCTCCGAGTGGACGTTGCCGGTTCGCGAGAGCGGAAATAACAATACCAATAATCGTAATAATAATAATAGCAATAATAACAAGTTGTCGAAGCGTTGGCTATGATATAATTACGATTACGGTGCCGGCGCGGCGGTAGTCTTTAGCTCGCCTTTAACGATCCATTCGACGAGGCTGCTTAAAGCGACCGAGCACAACCATTACCTGGTATTCCATTTTACGAGTGCGTAGTCCGAGAGAAATAGAGATACGTGGAGATCGGACAGGGTCGGCGGTGCACCGTCTCGTCCACCGCGAGATAGAAAGGCGGTTTTCTGGAACAGACGGGAAATTCGGAGAAGAAGCTGAACGCTGCAAAAAGCGCGGAAAAGCACGAAAGAGATGGTGTTGCGAGTGCGCAGCAATCCGTTCGGCCTCGACGAATTTTGCGCAGGTTATGGACGGAGCTGTCGGTGTGCCCTTAAACGGTTAGCTTTGCGAGGTTTTCGAGGAAACCGATGACAATCGATAAAATACTCGAGGTATCTGAGAGAGGAAGAGAGGAAGAGAGGAAGAGACTAAAGAGAGAGAGAGAGAGAGAGAGAGAGAGGAGGAGGAGAGCAAGGGAGCGAGAGAGCGCAATAACGAGAGAGAAAGAGAGGAAGAGTGGCAGAGAGGAAGAGAGGGAGAGGCCTGGGGCTCCCGTCCCTTATTCGAGGGTCCCGGATGAAGTGGTGTGCCTTCTCTAGCTAGGGTACATCAACCTGGAGACTTCCCGGCGAGGGGTTCGAAGCTCGCGGGGCGGTTGCGAGGGTTGGTCTCACCGGATCGCGAGGAGGGTAGCGACACGTTTCTCCAGCTTCGTCCGGATATAGCGCGCGGAATACCAACCATTCGCTCCTACATACTGTGTCGCTCTTGCGAACGTGGTCGCCGTCTTCGGACTCCTTCTCTCGTTCTCTCTATTTAGCATCTCGAGTGGTCCTCGAAACCAGACCTAACCCAATCCAAGGTCCAAACCGACACGCGACGAGCGACGAGCGACGAGCGACGTGCGACGAGCGGTACCGGTCCCCGGAAAAGCTTCGAGGGTCAGTCGACGAGCAAGCTTTCACCCTCGAAACTTTTCTTCGAAGAGTTCGCGTTGGTACGGTTAGCACGGACTCGGCTGCGGATGCAGCGGCGTCGGGGACGCGCGGCGTAAGATTATTCGCGGCGTTTGAGCATTCCGGTGCGCGAGAAAGCGAGCGTAGGAATGCGGTCTCGAAGAATTCTCTCGATCGTTCGATCGAGAAGATGGAAGGACCCTCGCGGACCAAAGAGAGGAAGAGCAGAACGATATCTGCAACGACGTCGGCGTCGGCGACGGCGAAGGCGATGCACTTGAATTAACTTACGGTGTATTTCTAGCACTCTCCGTTTAGCTCCGGAACGCTGTCGCGTTCTCGCGCGTTCTCGCGCGTTGTCACACGGAGGCCGCGTCGACGGAGATCGCGAAATTTCGAGCCGGCTCCGCCGACGTTAACGCGAATCGAGCCAGCGCCGCGGCGTCTACGCCGATTCGAGAGCCCGCTCGCGACCGGCGAATTAACGAGCTGCTCGCAGCGAGCTCGAGCGAGCGCTCGCGTTCGCGTTCGCTTTCGCTCGAACCGAGCGAAACCAACGACGGGCTCGGTGTCTCGCGTTTTCCATAGAAGCTCCGTCGCTCTCTGGCGCGACAGGAATCCACTCGAACGGCGTGTCCTCGGGGTTCTCCTGTTCGTGGGAGATCGAGAGGCCGCGAGGGAAAAGGAAGAAGGCGGTGCGCGCGCGGAGCGTCGCTCGGCTCTCTCGTCCTCTCGCTCTCTCGGGTCGATGTGGTATCAGAATTCCAACGCGATTTCGAAGAGACAATGCTCGGACCCCTTCCCAGTTTTCTGTCCCCCCCCCTCCCCCTCTGCCCGGCCGTGACGGTACTCGATAAATCGTCAACGCGGTTTCCAACGTGAGATACCGGCAGAGCAGAAGAGATCCCTTTCGAGGCTCTCGTCCCTCAGCAGCCCTTTAATCTCGGTGTACATCGCGGGCTATGAGAGAGAGGCGGCGCAGTGGCTGGCTACTTTATACTCGGAGTCGGAGGCTACCTGGCTGGCTGAAAGGGGAGGTATTACGGGGTTACTAAAGTGTTGTATGGCCTCCCCAAGCCCCATAAGGATAGCCCTCAGGCACGCACCCCCGTTATCGTATGCGTATGCAGTTTTTTCGCTGGTGCGTGGCTCGGGGCAAAGGTGCTCGCAGCCCTTATATGTGCAGTGAAGGTGAAGGGGGCATCGGGTAACACGGGCAGGCAGCCACCCAAACGACCGAAACCTGAATTCGCTCGTCCAGGATCATCCCGGTATTCCTCTATTCTTTTTCTCGCCTTCTCGCCTTCCCGCCTTCTCGCCCTCTCACGCCCTCTCGCCCTCTCTGGCCCTCTCGCCTTCCCGCCTTCCCGCCTCCCCTCGGCCTCCTCGGCCTCTCGCTTTCTCTCGTTCGCGCTCGCTCTTCCTTCCCGTCCCCGTCCGCGTTCTGCTTTCGTTTCTCTTCCTTTTTTCTCGCGTTGGAATTCCGACGAAACTATCCGATAGTTGCCCTGCCCGAATCTTCGCGAGCCAAATCCGCGCGCGATCTATTCCGTCGCGCCTGCTTCGAGACGCCGACGAGCCCGCGCGCGATTCCCATATCGCGCGCCCTTTCGATCGTTAACGCTCCGGCTGCGGGCGAACGGTTGTCAGGTCGTCCGAAGCGATTCGGGATTCGCTGGAAATCGTGCATGCGATACGCGTGTAACGATAACGATGGGAATAAAAGAAAATTGCCGACCAGACGGTGACTCAAGCCGCGCTCGACTCCGAGTTCTTTGGCCGGGGGCGGGTGCCACGCGAATTAGAATGCACAGATCGAAAAGGAGCGGGCACACGAGTTTCTCCGGAAGGACGGAGGAAGAGATACCGATCGGGCGAGCGCGCAATTAAAAACGAGAGGCGAACAACGCGGGGTTTCGTGCATGCCTGGAATCCCGTCGTTCGACCGAGAGGGTGGTGAGGTGGTAGGTAGGTAGGTAGGTAGGTGCCAGGCGGTAGGCGGTAGGCGACAGGCGGTAGGGGTGCATAAATCGCGCGAGTGCCGAACGCGTTCTGCTCAGTTCGGCGAGCGTTGTTTCGCGTTTTCCTCGGAACCAAACGAGCAAACGAACCAAACGCAGCAGCGAGCCGCGACTGGCCCCACTGGCTTCCTATTTATACTGCGAAATTCCCGGAAGGAGCAGGCAGATACCATCGAACCGGGAACCTACGAAAGAGGAGTACCTATAATTTTCCCCCGATTCGTGGTTGTCGACCGCCGCGCCGCCACCGACTGCACGCACATCCGCATTCAATCAAGCCGTCCCCAAACTTTGCGAGCTCTCCTTACCCTCTCCCTTTCCCTTTCCTTTTCTCATTCCCCAACCAACCCCTTTCTCTCCTCCTCTGTTCGCTATCGCCACCGCCTCGGCGGTTTTCCTCCGGCCTGTGCGCGCCTCTCGCTTTCGAATCGCTTTCGAATCGGGAAAGGGAACGCGTGCACGAGCAATTTTCGCGACTTTCCGCGTCGCGACCAGACGAGACGAGACGCCAGACGCGATTGGATCTCCTCTACGGTCGAAAGAGATGGGACGATGATCGATGGGTGTGCAAATAAAATCACCGGCGAGCCGAGTCGGTTCTAGGAAGATAACGGTCGCCTCGAGCGCAATCAGCGGCCGAGACGTCGGCCAGACAAGACCAATGATAGATCAATCTAATTCGGATGACCCCAGACGCGCGCGTCACGTACGCCGAGAACCACGCTCCTAACGATCCTCGAGATGTATTTCGTTCCGCTCTTCTTTCGAGACGCTGCCCCGATTCTCTCTCGCTCCGTCAGCCGCTTTGCCGTTACATTGGGAATCCCGATTCCTCGTTAAAAACATGTCCGCGCTCTCGTGATCACCTACGATCGAACGAAAAGCTTTGTCGACTCCAGTGACTGCTAGGCTAAACGAGATACGGTCGCCGCGAGAACGACGACGATTCTTTCGTTGCCGGATAGACCAGTTACGGTCGCGGCCTTCGAAGATTCGCGTCGCTGCGTAACGGGACGCGAATCCGCTCTCAGGCTTCTCGACGCTGGATAAAGCAGGGACTGCATCGACGTTCTCCGCGATAGATAAAGCAGGCGTTGTTCAAACAGTTTCACCCCAAACAAGACCTCGCCTGCGATTCCCACCATCTGACTTCAAAGCGACCCCGCGTTCTGCACACGTGACCGATTGTGGCGCCTCCACCGGAGAAAAGACGAAGCACCGAACAAGCTCTGACCAATGTCCGTTCAGCGCCAATTGGTGCAGCGGCAAAACGCTCAAACTGTTGACCAATTTGCCGACAGTTGATTTTGGCTAACAGTTTGAGCGTTTTGCCACTGGACCAATTGTCGCTGTACGGACCTCGTTCGGAGCTTCGCCTTTTCTCCACAGGAGGCGCCACATGTAAGGAATGGAGGATTGCGTAAAAACGTTAATTGTGGCAAAATTAGGGCATAACAAACTAAACCAAGGGTACAGAACTGTTCGGGAGAATCTGGTGCACTGATATCGCGAAGGAAAACCAAACGAATATAATAAAAAACGTAATTATATGGTATTTGCAGATTCTGCGGGTATCCGCTGCACAGGTTTCGTTATCGCACATGTTTTGCGCTGTGTTGAGCTACCGTGCGAAGATTCTGATTCAGGGTAACTTAGACGCGTCGAACACGCAAACTCGCAGCGGAGATCGATAGACCAACGACGGACAAGGTTATTCTTCGATTTTGCTAATCGTTCGATACACGGTCCCTCCTTGGAGAGAAGACTTTCGAAGGTTCCCTAGCTCTCGTTCTTTTCTCTTTTCTTTCTAGCAGGAACTTGAAATCGTATACCGTGTTCACGTTTCTTGGCCTCCCTCAAGCTCCGCCGAGGTTCGCCAACTAGTTCGTACCGTGGAAGGAATCGTCATCGTCGGTGGTGGGTAAAGGTGGTTAGAGGGGTGGTTACCCTCGTCGTTTGTTATCGACGCTGGCCACTCACCCATGGGACAGAGGAAAAGAACCAAGGAGTCAGGCCGAGGCAGGACGAACCGAGACGAGGCGAGACGAGGCAGGACGAGGCAGGACGAGGCGAGATCACGAGATCGGACAAAGAGATGCAAGGTGACTGGGAGGCGGTGAGAATTTAACCGTGAAACCGGTAGCCACCCAAGAAGGCGGTTCCCTTTCTCTTCGCTGGCGACCGTTTAGCGCGGACTCTTCGCGTCGTTTTATTTTCTGCCGGTTCTCCTCGCGAAGGTTGCCGGCGGAGTGTAAGGGGAGGGAATAGGAAGGCGGCGATCGGGCGTGAGAGGAAGCGAACAGAGGATGCAAGTGGAAAGAGGAAAATCGTGCTTTTGCAACACGCCGCGACGCGAGCGAGCTTGTTAATCCGACGTCTCAATCGGAAGGTTGGTCGGCGCGGCTCTCGGCGCACGCTGCCGGAATGGCAGCGTGACAGCATGTTAGCAAGCGTCGCGGCATGAAAGGGCCCGAGAGGGCCGCTCGGGGTTGCTTGGAGGTAATCGATGCGAGCCAGAAGAAACGGGCCGCGAAAGGAATCGGGAGGAGACCGCGTAGAAATAAACGGTATTCTTTGAAGCGGTCTGGTGTGCGTTCAGGTCACGCGATAATTTCACTTACACGATTACAGAGGGAGGGGAGAGGGGAGCGAGAAGGGAAAGGAGCCTCCTTGCCGGACTACGGACATGTACGTGTGGAAATTGGTTCGGTGCGTACACCGATGCGAACGAAAGAAGAACGTTGCGAACGTGGACAGGTAGCTGGGCGACCATCGCGGACCGAGGGGGGCCGGGGGGAATAGAGAGGGATAGATAGAGAGAGAGAGAGAGAGAGAGAGAGAGAGAGAGAGAGAGAGAGAGAGAGAGAGAGGGAGAGAGGGAGATCGCGCGAGAGGAAGGGCGAGAGATAAGAGAGGACTGTACCAGCAAGGATTTTGGGAAAGATTACGACGAAAGAGGAGAGAGGATCGTAGAGAAAGTAAGAGACGGGAGGATAGGAGCCTTGGCTCATAATAGGAGAAGAGACCGGCGCCTCTCGCAGCATCACCACGTGGCATTCGGCCAACTACCGTCTTCTGATCAATATGCTTAAAGCTAGTTCGCTTCTCTTTCTATCTTTCTATCTTGCCGGTTGCGTCCTCCTTCCCCTGCGTTACCCTTCCTTCCGCGGAAAGGCGACTGTCGCGAGAACCGCAGAGATTACAGTCGCTATCGTAAACGACAACTATTTTCTATTGCGAGAACGCGAACGCGATCGCGAACGCGAACGAGAACGAGAACGGGAACAAAAGAAGCCTGGGAACTGTAGGCGATGTTCGATTTTGCGAGACTTGTACTTTGCGAATCTAGCTTGCACCGAAGAGTTTCTTTACCCCTTGCTAGGGAATCGGAAGGAGCGATCGTCCCTTCGCATCGGAGGTTGGTCGTGGGACGTTCAAAGGATTGGCAAAGGATCTTTGAAAAAATCGCGAGACCTCGTCGTTTCTTTTGGGTGTCTCTCGAGCGGGGCGGAAGTGGCCGCGGTCGCGGCCGCGGTACCACGCGTCAGCCACGTGGTGGCTCTCTCTCTCGCTCTCTCTCTCTCTCTCTCTCTCTGTCTCTCTTTCTGTCAGCCTCCCCCGTTAGCTCGTGGATCCTCGAGGAAGAGAAACGAGCGAGGAACGAACGGCGCATCGTGCGCTGAACCGAACAAAATTATTCTCTCCCCTCCGTCTAGTCTCTGGATCGTCGTTCCCGGACCTGGAACGCTTGCGCGCGAGCGATATCCGTGCCCGCGTGTTCAAAGATACCTAATTACCTACCGATAGTAGCCTACCGATGGACGTCGCGATACGCGGATCCAGCCGGGACTCGTAGACGTCCAAGGGAGTAGTCTTCGATCGGCCGGAGAAACTCGGCGGTTCGCGTGCAGAGTATTCCATCGGCAATCTAATCGTCCGATTCGATCGCAATACCTGGAAAAGAAGTTTTCTTTGCGCGAAACGCGAACGTTCCGAGGGTTTCGGTGAAAAACTAAAGCAGAAATTCGCGAAAGAATCTGGACGAGGAGCTAGGGTAAGGCAAGAGGGTGGAAGCACCGAAGGGAAGAATCGTCGAGAAAAAATTTGGCCGGTTCGATCGTTTCGCGTGGCCGCGAACGTTTTCGGAACACCGTGTACAGGGGACCACCTACATAAAGTTATCGGGGAGTTTAGCCGGTCGTTGTAGTACCTATATCGTGGGTGGGTGGATGGTGTTTCGTTCGGTGGTGGCAGCTAGTGGTGGTGTTACTGCTACTGGTTCTGCTGCTGCTGCTGCTGCTGCTGCTGCTAGTGGCGGTGCTGCTACTGCTACTGCTTCTGCTACCGGTGCTGGTGCTGGTGCTGCTGCTGTTGGCGGTGATGGTACGGCGGTGGTGGTATCGGTATTGGTAGTAGTGGTGGTGGTGGTGGATGCCCCTCAGTGTCCGGCGCGCCTCCGACAAGCGTGCTTCGGTCGTTACAGGGATCCTTCGGCGTTTCGTCTCGCGTTATCGTGGACGATATCGGTGGCTGGTGGAAACGCGACGGGCGAACGGGGAACGGAAAGGACGGAGGAACAACGGGAATATCGAGAGCGTAACAAGCGTAACTGGAAAACGGTGTTGATCGCGGGCGGTCGGTGGTTGCGGCGCAGCGGCCTGTTGTCTGTCGGTGGTATCGCGAGCATCGGACACGCTGCTCTGGACGCAGGGATCCGCGGTTCCAAGATCCGCGAGGTAGAAGAGGATGCAGGTGGGATCCGCATGCACGGAGCGGCTCGTGCACGCCAGGAACACGCGGTTTCTCGGATCACGGTCCCCCTCGGACGCGCAGTAGGCTCGGGAAGGCACGGAGCTCTCGGTATCGAAGTCGAACTCGAACTCGCAGCACTCGCACACGCAGCCGGCACGGCAGAACAAACCGGCAGTTGGCGAAGGGTGGTTGGACCGCTCTCGTTGGACGGAGCCAGCCACCGGGAAGGAAGGCTCGCTCGCCGGTCGGACCACGGGATCCTCCTAAAGGAGCTCTGGCGCCGGCTCGGATGCCCATCGTTGCGCGTTCGGTCGCGGTAGACTTTTAAATGGTGCATCATTCCGAGGAGCTTAGTCGTAGTGAGACATTAGGTACGCGTAGAAAGTGTCCGAGAAAGTCGAGGAGACCCTAGTCGGCGGCGGTGGTCGCGCGCACGATAGATCGAAAGGAAATTAAGCGGAGAGATTCGAGGAATCGAACCGAACCGTATCCGAACCGTATCCGAAACTTGCTCGCCCGTGGAAAACGAAAACGAAAACGAAAAGACGGAGGCAAACGATCAGGCGGAGGATACCGCGGAGAGGAATTGGGATCAACGACCCGGTTCTCCCTCGAGTAAAAGTCGAAGCTCAAGGACGGTACCAGGATCGGGATCGAACGCGATCTCTCGGTCCGTTCGCGAGGGACGAGAGACTCGGGAAGCACGAGAGGCACGAGTGGCACGAGAGGCACGAGAGGCACGAGAGGCACGAGAGACACGTGAGGCACGAGAAGCACGAGAAGCACAAGAAGCACGAGAGAAGCACGAGGCGAGGTATGATCGACGTCGGCAGGGTGACGATCGTCGTCGTCGTCGGTGAAACGGTGCGGACGGGAGCAAGATAGGAGTAGGGAACCGATCTAGCGATAGATAGATAGTTAGATAGTCGGACGGATAGGATAGATAGGTAGATGGATAGGTAGATAGATGGCTAGCTAGCTAGATAGATAGATAGATCAAAGTAGACAACGAGTGGAGAACTGTTTGCGGGAGAGAGCGAGAAGGAAACGAGCTAGATAGAGCGATAGGGATAGAGATAGGGATAGGGTTAGGGATAGGGATAGGGATAGTCTTAGAGATAGAGATAGAGATAGCGATAGAGATAGCGATAGAGATAGCGATAGAGATAGCGATAGCGATAGAGATAGAGACAGAGCGAGTGGGAGGAAGAGAGCAAGAGAGGCCGGACCAAAAAGAGAAACGAGGGAGCAACGTGGGAGAAAGGATCGACGGAACAGAGCGAGGAACGGGAAGCGGAAGGCGGAGAGGCAAGCCGGAAAAGGCAAGCGGAAAAGGAAGCGGAAAGAGGGACGGCGAGCGGACGAAAGGAAAGGAAGCAAAGCACGGGAGGCGGAGGCCGAGGAGGAGGAGGAGGAGGAGGAGGAGGAGGAGCAGGAGGCGCGAAGGAGCCGAGAAGGAGGCGAAAAGGAGACGAGAAGAAGGCGAAGAGCAGGGAGCGGTGGAGAGCGAGCGTGGCGGAGAGGGTGGGCCGCGGCGTACCTGTGGACGTGCGAGCTGCAACAGCGAAAAGGAGCGCGAATGGCCGAAAACACGGGCAGGGTGTACCCGGTTGTTACGGCGGTCCATCTTGCGGGTGAGATCGATCCTGAAACAGCGGCACCGGGTAGTTGGTAATGGGGGGTTTTGGCGAGAATGCCTTTTCCCTGTCGTCGTGGTCGTCATCGCCGTTCTCGTCGCCGTTCTACGCAATCTTCGCTCTCTCAACAGGTCCCTCTTGCCGTTGTCGCCGACGTCGCAGCCGTTGTTCATCGCCGTGCCGCGAGTCAGAGGCTAGATCAGAGAAATCAGAAGTTCGACAAGATCAACGAGTGCAACGGGAGCAACGAGATCGAGAAGATCGAGAAGATCGAGAGGAGAATCGCCGTCGAGAGCAAGATCCATCGAATCGGCAGCAGCACGTCGACTTTGTGCTCGCTGCGGCGAACGCGAGCGCGGACGCGGACGCGAACGCGAACGGTACCGTCCCCCTCGGTGGATTCGGAAACGGGAACGAGCGGGATCGGCTCGCTCGTCGCGCTCGATCGTGGACAACGATCGCGGAGGATAGCTTCGACATCCAGCCGAAAGATCGGAAGGGAGCAACAGCGTCAACGGAACGAGGAGGAGGAGGAGGACGAGGAGGAGGAGGAGGAGAAGGCGGGGGAGGCGGGGGAGGTGGAGGCGGAGGAGGTGGAGGAGGAGGAAAAAGAAAACGAAGAAGAATACAAAGTAGCAGAAACGGTAGACGTAGTAGACGTAGCAGCAGCTGTAGCAACAGCCCTACCGGCAGTATCGGCGGCATCGGTAGCACCGGTAGCAGCGTTAGCAGCAGCAGCAACAGTAGTAGTAGAGGAAGGAGGAGGTGGTGGGGGAGGAGGAGGTGACTCGCCGCCGAGATGCACCAGGTGCCGTACAGAGCGGGACTCACCTCAAACGCAGGTCGAAATCAGAGCCGCTGGGAGAAGAGTTTGGCCAGTCGTCGGACGAGAAGGTGCGAGCTCGCTCCGATCGATACGAGTCGTTTCCGCGGATCGTACGATCGACGACAGGATCGAGGAGAGGATCGAGGAGAGGATCGAGGAGAGGATCGGGAGGAGGAGCGAGAGGAGGATCGAGGGCACGGGTCCCCTTTGTCTGTCCGCTCGGTCTCGAGGTACCCCAGCTGCAGAGCAAACTCCTGTCTGCTGCCTTCGAATCTGCTGCTGATAGGCCTGGCGATCTGCTGGCTGACCCTGTCGCCGGTCCAGCCGCGGCAAAGCAATCACCACCAGACCTGCCCGGGTTGCCCGCACCAGCAGCAACAGCATCAACACATGCACGAGACGCATCGGGGCGGTGGTCCGAAAGACGCCGCCGCACCCAGCCCGGACGATCTCCGGCTGGAGGCCATCAAGCATCAGATCCTGACGAAGCTGGGCCTCAGGAGCCGGCCGGACGTGAACAGGACGCTGGCCACGGTGCCGAGACACCTGGCCCTCGAGACTCTCTACAGAGCCGAGGCGCAGTCCTTTCGTTACCCGGACAAGTCGCGGAACGACCACGAGAACGTCTACTCGGCCGAGTTTCTCTACGGCGACGACGACTACTCCTATCGGAATCTCGACCAGCAAGCCGAGAGTCCCACGGAGGACACCGCCGGGATCGGTTACGGGGGCCACGAGGACCAGGACGCGCAGGAGGAGATGGACGACTTTTACGCGAGGACCTCGGAGATCATCACCTTTGCCGAGCCCGGTGAGTTCGCTTTCTACCCCGTTTAATCTTGCCTCGGCGTCTTTATACTCTTTCACTTTGACCGTTTGACTCGTCCCTCCGCCTCCCGCTCGTCCCCGAGCTCCCCCTGAATCGGCCGTTTTTCCGAAACCGGAGAATACGCGTGTCCACGCCGCCGCGTACTACGACGCGGCGCGACTCGACGCGGCGCGACGCGACGCAGAGATGAATGAACTGCTCGAGTGTCGGCTGTAAATGAACCTGTGCTCTGCTTTGCTCCGCTCTGCTCTCCGCCGTGCTTTGTCTGCTCCGCGTGGGCGTGAATGATAAATGTTGCTGGTAGCACGCCGCGATCGGTCTCGATGAGAACGACCCTCGTTTCCATACGCGGGGCGAGCTTTCGCTCCGCTAATTGCGAAAACACGTTTCCTAGCATGCACGCGTCCCTCCATCGAACGTTCGCCTATTGCCTATGCAAACTCGCGGTTCGAAACATCTCGCGAATCTCTTCGGAAGAATTGGATTCGGTAGACGCGTACACACCGCGCGTTCCACGCAACGGTTGGCTTTTATCGGCGTCGAACCAATTCCTCGAGCCTTGATAAAATCCTACTAAAATTGCTGGCTAAATTATCAGCCGCGTCCGGGAGAGAGAGAGAGAGAGAGAGAGAGAGAGAGGGAGGGAGGCGTCCCGCCTCGTCTCGGCCCGTCCGATTTCGAACGGTCGAAGGATCCCGCGGGAAGGTAGACCGGCGGAAAACTTTCGGTAAACACGGAACAGCCGTGAGAACACGTGGACGGAGAAGGCCGAGGGAGGTGTAGCCGCGCTCTTGCTCGCGCTTCCGTCCGAGGTAGCGTTCGTGCCGTATCTAGGCTGTCGAGGCGGGGAGGCGAGTGTAAACCCGTCTTTAGCGCAAGGTGTAACGCGCGATGCTTATAATACGGTGAGCAGGCGCGCGCCACGAGTCCACCAGCCGCGTTTAACTTCGTTAAGTCATTTGAAAATCCACCTCCCCTCGCGAGACGAATACGTAAATCTATTTTCTCGGGGCAGGAACAACCGCACCGGTTACGCGACAAAGTCTTGTTACGATCGCTATTACAGTCGGCGCGACGCGGAGTGGCAGGCCGGGGGCGGCGATGCTCTTCGCCCCATACAGAGCAAATAACTTTATTATTTAGCGCGTGGCCACGTCACTTGGATTAGCCGCGCGCGCGTGTCCCCTTCTTTATTCTTTATTTTCGTTCCTGCGACTGCGAGTGCGAGCGCGAGCGCGAGTGCGGTCGACCGCTGCTGTAACTGCAACTGGCACCTCGAGTTCTAGTTCGAGTACGAGTTCGAGTTCGAGTTCTCGGTTTCTTTCGACGAGTCGACATCTGGGAAACGCGAGGGTCGGCAGTTGAGTAGACGGAAAGAGAAAAGGGGTAAAGGAAAAAGAAGGAAAGAAAGGAGGAAAGAAAGGGAGAAGGAAGGAAATCCGTAAACGTCACGGATGACACCTTGGTCCGTATGCATGCGTGGCCACACGGTTGCAGCCACGTGGCTCGCGGCGATGGGTGTCGGAAGCGGCTCGGAAGCGTGGAGGAGCGTGGAGGAGCGTGGAGGAGCGTGGAGGAGCGTCGAGGAGCGTGGAGGAGCGGCTGCGACCGCGGCCGGGGCTGGGGCCGGGACCGGGGCGATCTATAGTTCGTTCCGTAGTTCGCTAACTCTAAGTTTAACAATAAGGGTAATGGAGCCGGTCGGGGGTAGAGGCGGCAATACCGGCGAGCGTTTACTGCCGCGCGTTACCCTCTGTCTCCGTATCTAGCGCTCGTACCGGTAACCGTTCGCAGCCCCTTAAATTAACGAGCCGTTTGCCGGCTCGAGACCGTTCTCCGTCGCCGATCGGAAAGAAAGCAAGCGCGTGCATCGGTGCGGTCTGCGCACCTTTCACCTCTCGCCTCTCTCTCTCTCTCTCTCTCTCTCCATCGTTTCGTTTCACGCCTCTCGCCTAGCGCCGCGCGATGCCGAACCGGCGGAGAACCAGAGCGGCGAAAGGGATCGCCTGGATTATGACCGCGAAAGAGAACGCGAGAACCGTTTCCAGGCTTCGCTTTGGCATCGCGGAGGCCTAGCCTCTGCGCTCCGCGCTGTTTGATCGCGACAGCTGCTCTCTCTCCGAGAGCCCAGCCATACGTGGACGGACGCGCGAGCACCGAAACGAGCGAGTTGCAGTGGCCGGCGACGGTAACCGGGAGCAATGTACTCGCGTCGGTAGATGCATACAATGTACACGCGAGCCCCGGAAAAATTAACAAATGCTCACAAACGGATCCCAGAACCGCTTCGAACCGGTGAATTCGGACTCGTCGCCGCGAATAAAGCGTGGCCGAAAAGAAATTGTTGGTGGCAGGGACTCGGGAGACCGGGACCGGGACTCGGGACGAGCATCGCGTCGCATCGATGGGCGCACCGTAATGCGCCCTGCGCGATACTTTAACGTTAATGTCGCCGTCTCTATAGATAGCCAGCGAACACGTCATCCTTTTTGAAGAAACTAAAGAAACTATAAACCGCCCGCGCCACCACCTCCCCGGTATCGATCTGCGCGGCTGCCGGGGGAGAAACTTTTTGTTCCATATTTTTTTCGTCCACGTATGTTACGAAAATCCTAAGCGACGCGCGGTGGCGTCGCGTCGTTGCACCCGATCGAACATCGGCGGAGGCGTCGCGAGGCGTCGCAAGACGAAGCGAGGCGAGGCGAGTGGTGGCGAGTGGTGGCGAGTGGTGGCGAGAGGAGACGGGGAAACGGGAAGCGTAATCAGCGTGTTCGCCCGCGTGTTCTCCAGCGCGGAGCAGGACCCGCGATTATCGGATCGGCCGCGCGAACACGCGAGAAATATTAACGAGTATTTCAACGACGTGCCGCGCGCCCGGAATTACCGTTGCGAACATTTTTATGGGCTGTTACGCGTCGTTTCGTTCTCTCGCGAGTGAGTCACGATTTTCTATTCGACGCCGATTCAACGGGGATTCGGCGATCCTCGGCCAGGGTTCGTAACTCCGCGGGTTGACTCTTCTCGGAGGAAGGGAGAAGCTACACACCGATCCGCGCGGCCCGCGAATTTCGCCGGGAAATCGGGATACCCGATAGATTTACGGTCCCGTCCCCGCAATAGTCGGAAGGGAAGGGGCCGCGAAAAGATATTCCGCTTTCATGGAGGATTGCGCGTAGGACGTAGGCGTACGATGGCAATAGCGAGACCCGTCGTGTCGCTGTTTCGGATCGAACAGCCGAAGAGAAGGCGAAAGCGCGCCACGGGGCCCCTCTATAGGTAATCGAGGAAGCTAAACGCCGATGTTCGGTTTCAAACAGTTATCCGAGGAGGCGGCGTCTTCGGTCTGGCACTTGGAATCGATACGCCGCGATACCGTGTAGGAACGCGGTGGAGAGCGATTCGGATAAGCGAGAAACCGTGCCGTGCCGTGCCGCGTCGGATGAGGGCGGAAGGCGTAAGGCGGAAGGCGGAACGTTGCGGAATGTCTTAGGAAGGGGGCCGTAGGGAAACCGGCGAGTTTCCGGTGTGAGGAGAGCGCGGTCCGGCCGCGATCCGGCCGCGACATTCGGGCCAAAGAGAGACGGGAAGGGAACATCGGTGGTTACAACGCGTGAGTAATGACCCCGTGTAAGAACAACGTTTATATTCTCGCCACCCTTCGGAGACGGAGAGCGCGGACCATTTCTGAGCGCGTTCGGGGCGTTCGGACCGTGTAAGACCCCGTAAGAATTTATGTGTCCCGAGAACCATCGACGGCGCGCCGCCGCTCGCTTTACTGTTTCGCCCAGCCGTCAAGGACGAATATGAAATCTCTGGAGACAATGTTCGAGACGACACGACGCCGACGCTGACGCCGACGCCGACGCCGGCCGTCGCAGCGAACGAGAGAAAGAAGCGGAGCCGGGACGAGACTCGATTCGTCTCGAGGGAGCCGACCTTCGACGAGCCGACGAGCGGAGGGATTCGAGATTAGCTGGTCGAAAGAAGGAGGAGGGACGGGGTGAAAAGGGTGGCAAATGTCGCGGCACGGTTAACAATAATTGCAATCGGGATCCGCGTTCTCGAGCAGAGTCTCGTCGAGGTCGTTACCGGCGTGCGTGTCCTCCGCCTTCCGGAGAGAACGGCTCTCTTCGAGCCTCGGTTCGGTTCCTGTCGCCCGTTGGTCGCCGACGGCGTCGACGGCGTCGACGGCGGCGTCCCCTCGGCCCTTTGCTCCCTCGAGCCATCTCCTCCAAGACATCGTACGCCGCGCCGTCTCATCGGCATTGCCCGAACGACGCGCCGATGCGTACGCCGCGCCGTGAGCCTGCAGCCATAATTTTAGCGGTTTATTGTGCCTACAGTTTTTCATGTTCTCGAAGAAACCATTACACGTGACAGAGGAAATTGCACAGTGTATTACCAGTCGCGCCTGAAAACGGACGACCGGCTCTAGGCTCTAGAGTGCCACGCACGGCTGGCGGCCTCCCCTTAGCGCGAGGCGAAGCGAGGGCGAAGCGAGGGCGAAGCGACTCGACGCTCTGCCAACAATCATTCGGCCCGGTTAATTAGCTAGATCCGCGCTTCCTGCCGCGCCGCGACCGCAACCCCGTCGCATCGACGACCGCGGGTCTCTTGTTCTCGCCCTCTTCCCCGATAAGCCTCCGATCCACTTTGCACTTTGCACTTTGCACGAGCTCGGTTTCTCAACTGTTTCACGCTCAACTAACTATCGGAATAATTAACCGGCACGACTCGTGATTCGCAGCCTGTGACCGAACGCGGACGAGCCTCGTTGTTCTCTCTCTCCCTCTCTCCCTCTCTCTCTCGATGGCCCGTCTCGGAGACCCAGACGAGGCCAGTAGTTTTAAAAGATCCGGGGAATCGAAAAAAGGCGTCGCGTGCCCTTCGACAATCGCTAGACCGTTTCCTCGCGGCTCGGCCGCAGCCGCAGCGGGGGAAACGTATTCGATTGTTTCGGGCGTTCGACCGCAAAGCCTCTCCTCTCTTTCTCTTGCCGTTCCTTCCTCGTTCTTGCTCTCTCCCCTCTCCATTATCTCCGTTGTTTTCTTTCGCGTTGCCCTCAGACACGCTTGCCCGTCGGAAACTTTTCTACGAAAGTTCCGATCGGATATTAATGCCGAGCGACCTTCTGAATATTTGATCCCCTCGGCCGTTGAAACCGAGAGAATCGATTCGTTCCTTTAACCCTCTCTCTCTCTCTCTCTCTCTCTCTCTCTCTCTTCGCGAATCCGGCTGGACGATTTTCGACCCAGCTTTCTCTCGCTGTGTCCCTTTGCTCTTTTCTATCGTTAACATCTTCTTGAAAAAAGGCTTTCGGGAGTAGAGATACGCCCGGGAAATATCGGATGGACGCGTCCACGGACGTGGCCGCGCTCGATTCGCGAGAACGATCGTTCCACCGTATTTTCCTCTCGTGGAGTTCTCGTTCGATTATTCTTCGACGCGGGGAGCATCCTAATTTTATTTTCCATTACCGACGTGTGAACGGTTGATTCACGAAACGCATGCTGAATGCCGAATGTCGAATGTCGAACGCCGATACCGAAGCGAAAAAACAGAGCGTTGGGGTTGTCTTGAGACATTGCGCATAAGACAAGTCACCCCATCCTGAGTGCTTCGGTCTGCATGGGCGTACCTGAGATCGAGCCAGCGCTAACGGGGAATGCGTTAACGTTCCGATCTCGATGTACGCGCGCTCTGCTTCCGCTGTTTGAACAACTTATTATGCTTCCTGCGCTTTTTCGTTGCGGCTGCGGCTGCGGTCACCCGCAGAGCTTGCTCGGAACAGAACAAACGAGGGAGGAAAATTGGAAACGAGCGTCACGCGAACTACGCGTAATTCCTGCTACGAATGTTCCTCATTGCCGGATGAGATGTCTCGTCGACGGTAGACTGTAGACGATAGACGGTAGACTGCAGACTGTAGAGTGTAGACGGACGGATTCGACCGCCTACGTTCTGCAGCGCGGCTGACCATTATACGCAAGCGACGATTGTTCTCTTTTAAAAGAACTTGGCTAAGGCTCGACTTTGCCTTCGCCTTCGGCTACGACTTTGCTTTTCCGCGACGATTTACGAAAACTTGGAAACGGTCGTAGCTCGCTAGCGGTCGGACGCTCGTCAAAACCGAAAGCGATGGCGATTTAGAACGGGGGCGAGTCTCGGGAGAAGTCGCGCGGTACCCGAACCGTCCAAACGTTTTTCTCGTTTCTTCTTCCGAAGGCGAAAAGACGATAATCTCTTTCTCCGTCCCTCCCCGCCATCGCCCTACCGTCCCGTCGGTAGCTCCGGCTTGCCGGTCAACGGCGAACTATGCCAAGGCTTGGAAACTCGCGAGCGCGCGCGATTGATCTATTTTCATTTGACGAAACCGCCTCCCCGGTTCTTGTTTTCGCGGACTTCGGCCCGCTCCGCGATTAGGTAATATAATCGATAAGCGTAACCGCCGGCTGGATCCGAGGCGAACAGAACGCGAACGCGTCTATTAAACGATCCGGTGGCAACGCGTCCCGGTGCGGGGTAATCCGTTAAAATCCATCGGTTTGCGCGCGCTCTTAGCCGTAATAGCGCATTCAAGGTCGCGTCGCCGCCTCGCCGCCTCGCCGCCTCGCCGCCTCGCCGCCTCGCCACCTCGCCACCTCGCCACCTCACCGCCTCGTCAAACGGTGAAACGGTGAAACCGTGAAACCGTGGAAAGGGAGCTTCTGCGCCGAGACCTCCTCGACCTTGGCTGCACAGGATCCAGCGGATCGAGAAAACGATCCGTTACGGTCGGGTTTCTAATGGGCTCTCTTAGCGGTAAGCGATCGCCGGTAATCGGACGATCCAACGAAGATGATCGTCGGGGCTGACGAGCCAGGACTAGACGAACTAGTTGCGAATAGTTTGGTGCGGGACAGGGTCGAGCACCGTTCGAATGCTCGAACAATCTCGTCGAGTCGATCGAACCTGTCTCGAGGAGCGATCTCGACGACTCTCGCTCGTTCCACCCGAAGAACACCTCGCGATGCTCTTCGACGAGCAGTTACCCTCCTCGAGCCGCGCCAATTAGCCTCGCGCCTCGCGCAATCAGCTCCTTTCTCCGACGCACCGCAAGACGTCTTTCTCCGAACGGATGCGATTCTTCCGTAACGATTTCTCTGGAACCGCGTGGAACGGTTGGTTGGGTGTGTCTCGCCTCGAGCTTTTCCCGATCAGCCCGCTAACGAAGAAACGGGGCGCGAACGACGACCCGTGCGCCACGAGCTCGCCGAGCTCGACGATCTCTCGCGAAATTCTCCGGTTGCGACGAATCTGTGGTCGAGGCGCTTTGCCTCGCCTTTCTTTGGGCGCGAACTTTCGCGTCCAGAGAGCAAGGGTAACACCGAAGAAGCATCGTTCGAGAAAGTCGCGGACTCGAACCACCGGCGAGCCTGGTTCAATCCGATGAAGCGTTCCAGGGACAAACTCGTTGGTTAGGACGCGAGGCGAGCAGGGGTTGAGGCACGACCTTCCCAAGCGATGGCAACTAGCAAAAAAAATGGAGGATTCCACCCTTTGTTCCCCCATCCGTTTTCCACTATCGCGGCAAATATCGGAGAGGTGGAGAGGGTGGTCGAGGCTGCCACCGAGGAGTCGGACTAGTCGGATTCGGAGTTGGAGGAGCCGCGGAGGAGAACGCGAACCGAGCGGAGAGGAGAAGGAAGAGAGAGAGATAAAGAGAAAGGAGAAAGAGAGACAGAAAGAATAAGAATAAGAATAAGCGTAAGAGTAAGAGCAAGGGTAAAAGAGAGAGAGAGAGAGGAGTGGTGGCACGGGGGGTTGACGGGATGTTCAGAAAGGGATGGAACGGTTCGAGAGATGCGTTGGAGTGGGACAGGGTCGAACTCATGGACGAACGAGCCGACGGATAGGACGGCTGGCGCCTGTAGTCAGATCGATGCACGTGGCTCCAGTTGGGCGCCGCTCTTCGTACATCTCCTACACTCCCTTTATTCCCTCTTGACTCTCCTCGTCCTGCCAGTACCCGCTGCTACGCTACTCTGCTCTGCTCTGCTCTGCTCTGCTCTAGGATAGAAATCAAGGGTGTGTTTCTCCCTCCTCTCCGCCTCTTCTGCTTCCTTTTCCGCCTTGCTCTCCTTTTATCCCAACAGCCTCTGCCCACCCATGGCACGCCAATTCTTCCGCGCCCAGATACCTCTCTCTCTCTCTCTCTCCTCCATCTTATTTCTTCTCGTTTCCGAATTCTTCCGAACCTTCTTCTACCCCGTCGCCCTCCTTCTTCCCCTTTGATTTCATCTTTTGTTTCTGCGCGTTCTATCCGATTTTCCTTTTCGTAGATTCCATCCGATCCGATTCGATCCGGTCCACCTCTACGGAAGGAGGCCAAGAGAAAAAAAGAATCGGAATACGAATTGCCGCGTTCCAGCGACGCGAAAACTGCGTGGGTTTTCCGGTTCACCAACCCCGTGTACCCAATTCATTTAATCGCTGTGATCCGAGATTGGCGGGGTTGCGCTTGCGCGCGATCTGTCTCTCCTCGACTCCTCTCCTCTGCTCTCCTCTGCTCTCCTCTCATCGTCGCTCGTGCTCCTTCCCCTCGATCAGGCCAAAGAAAGAAGGCGAAGGAAAAGAAAAAAAATTCGAAAACCCCAAGGATTTTTCGAGTCGTTGGGTCACGGGGAGCATTCATCACTTCGCCGATGCAGTCTTTTCTGGTCGGTCGGTCGGTAGGTCCGTTGGTTCGAGGACGTTCGAGGGTTTAGGGAGATCCTCCGGCGCCGCCGTTATCCGAGCAAATTAATGATCACGATATTGGCCCGGAATAAAAGCGGCGAATTTAGTTCCCCGTGAAATGCCTAGGCTACAAAGGGCAGTTGTCGGGAACTAAACTTCAACAAAGGAGTATGATTCGTGTAATTGTTCGCTCGGTCGCAACAGAGGGAAGTAAAATGACATCGAGAACGAGAGAGAGAGAGAGAGAGAGAGACGAGCAGAGGAAAGATAGATGGATAGATAGATAGATGAAGAGATGGATAGATAAATAGAGAGAGGGAGAGAGGAGACGCTTTGGCTCGGGAAACGCCCCGCTCTCACGGCGATGCTCTCGCCTCAGACACGTCTCATATTTTCCGCAGAGTCAATCGATCAACTTTACGACTTAAAACTACAGCGTTTTCATTTTTCGAAATGAAAGGGCGGCCCGTTATGCAACTCCGAGCGTCGTCCGCGGAACAATCGGATCTTTGCCACCGTCTTTTCTCCATAAAAATCGGACCAAGATGCTCGGAGTGAATGGGGAAAGCCGTGATGGGCCACGCGTGAAAATACTGGTCCCGGAGCCACGCGACGCTGCGCGATCCTACAGCTATAGCCTTCGGTGCGATTTGATTTCCCTTCCCGTTACAATTACCACTCCCTCCGACCGGCCGATGTCCATCGAATTTTGTACAGCCTTTCGCCTCCTCGTCCAACTCGGTTTCGTCGGTTTCGTCGGTTTCGTCGGTTTCGTCGGTGCTGCGTGGTTTTTCAAGAACTTTTGTTAACAGCGTGACAGTTTCAGCCGAGGGATGTAAACGTGCCGCACTGTACACGCGACAGCGAGTCTTTATGAGCAAAGTTCGATTAGAATAGAAGAATCGGTCGTAGCTTTGGTAGCTCGATCGAAAAAAGGAAAAAAGGAAAGCACATAATCGATAAAGGCGTGGATAGAACAGAGAAGATGTATCCTTCGATATTTTGATTTGGCTCGAACGATCGGGCATAACGTGTCCCGTGCTTCGAGGTGGATTTCCCTAGTCTCTTCTGGAAATCTTCGGTGGAAACTGGGGAATTGGGATAGTCGTCCGAATGGTCGAGCTCGGAACGGAATCGAAGCGGAGTCGTGGTGTTGGTGGTCGGTGGCCGATGCCCGATGTCTGCTCGTTGCTCGCTGCTCGCCGATGGCGTGCTACGCGAATTCGCGACGACTACGATAATGAACAACATCGGTATTTATGAGACACGGATGGGGATGGGGATGGGGATGGGGATGGTGTCGAGGCACGCGACAAACGATAACCGACAACCGATAAGTAAGCCGCGAAGCTAAACGCTTTGTCCACCAACGTAACTTTGTCTCGGTTCCCTTATCGTACGAACAGTCGATTCAACCGATTCGATAGAATTTTTCCGCGAATCAACCCTTCCTCCTCTCTCCCTCTCTTCTTTTTCTCAGCGCGCTAACGACCAACGAATCGATCGCGACGCGCACCGGAAATCTGTTCGCGCGTGCACGTTTTCACGTTTCTACGCGCTCAACTCGAGACGTCTCCGCCGGAGAATCGCTACGGGCACTCGACGCGACTACCAGCACATCGAGAATGACTACTCGCCTCGATATACGGAAAAAAAGAAAGAAAAATGGACACGCCGAATCAAAATCTAACCGTAATCCGAGGCAACTTTTCAAAGTTTTGTTTCTGGGACGGTCGCTTGCGCAGCTCGTTGACCAATAGAGGAAAAGAGATCGGAGGGTGACAGTCGACGAAGGCGATCGAGATTCAGGGAAAGATCGGAGCGCCGAATCTCCGAACCTCTGAATCTCTGACACGCCGATGCGCCAAAGCATCGATGCGCGACCATCTAGGCAACCACGTGGCGATAGATCTGGATCAGGGTTACCGCACCAGCTATATCTGACCCTCTTATTTGACTGACCGTATTACGGTCAATAGCCTCGGCCCTATAAGATGCGATATATCGCTGGACTGTGGCTGTGGCTGTGGCTGTGGCTGTGGCTGTGGCATGGCGTGGCACTATCGAGTCACACGTCGCTTACGTGTCGCAGCGTAATTAGATTCGCGCTGAGGTCGGCGAGGTTCGACTTTCGACCGTGGAAGGAGCTTGGCGACGAGCGGTTTCGACGCTCGACGTTCGTCGATGGTGACGGTGACGGTGACGGTGACGGAGTTGCCGCGCGACGGTGTCGACGAGAACCGTTCTACCTCTCCCTCGCCTCTCTCTCTCTCTCTCTCTCTCGTCTCTCTCGTCTCTCCCGCTCGTCTCGCTTCATCCCCGGCCCCGTCGCGTAATCACTTTAAACGGTTTTATCGATAGTCCGTCGTGCCCGACACTCGACTTTTGCCTCGGTCGCGACGCTACGCCTCGTCCAATGAATTCCAGATAAAAGCTTCCTCGAGCTTGTACACTCGTTCCGTTTCGTTTCGCCTCGTTTCGTTCTTCGTTTCGAGTAATGACGAGTCGCGTCGCGTCTCGATGACTGTTCCAGCCGACGATGATTCCCTCGTTAGGAACTCGCGACGCCGCGAACCTTTTCTCTCGCGGTTTCCGCGACGGAACTTTGGCTGCTCGGATAAATGTAAATAGGTGCTCGTCGGAAAGTTCGTTCCCGTACGATCGAGGCTGCTTCTCGACTTTTCAAACGACCTGCTTGTACAGCAAGTTGTTTCTAATGCGCTTGTTTTCACAGAGCGAGATCGCGAGCGTGACACGTCGTCGACATTCGATATCCACGCGAAGCGAGACGCGCGACAGCCCTGCTAGGAAGGGTGGAAAGAGTAGGAAGGGTCGGAGGACGGACTAGCAGTCGGACGTAGGCGTAATCCAGCATCGTAATCGAATTGAGAAACGCGAAGACGAAATTGGATTTGCGGCTGCGATCGTCGTTTACGTCGTTTACGCTGTTTTCGGAGGGCTTTCGACAGGCTTTCCAGAGGCTTTCCAGTGGCTTAGGCCGTTTAGGGAGCAGCCTGTTTGTCGGAGCTCGTCGGAATCGGGCAGGGCGCAATCTCCCGAGAAGTCCGACCGCGTCGAATTTCTTCCCCCGAGACCTTTGTTATCCGGGTCTCTCGAGGGGGGCCGATTCAAGCTTTTTCCAGTTCCTCCTTTCGCTCTCTCGTTTATTCGTCCGCGGCCACAGCGATAACAGTTTGCGAACGAGGTAAAAGCTTTCTCTGGCCGGGTCCTCTCGTCGCCTCGTCTCGTCTCGTCTCGTCTCGTCTCGTCTCGTCTCGTCTCGTCTCGTCTCGCCGGTAGACACTGCCTCCTCTGTTCCAGCATTTTTTTCCCGTTTGGTTCGGTCCTCATCGAGTCGACGGTATTGCATAACTATGTCCGAGTATTCCGAGCGCGCTCCCCTCGTCGTCGCTAAGATTTCTCGCAATGGATTTTCTTTCCTTCAAACGAAAGAGGGAGGAAGACGACGGCGAGGTCGACGATGAGGACGACGCGTCGAATCTACGTTTATCGTTCTATCTCGAGCAGATCGGAGGCGTCGCGACGCGACGCGACGCGACGCCGAACTTCTCAACGGTCGATGCCGCCTTTTTGACGAAATTGCGAGTCTACGATTTTCTTCGAGTCTCGCCCCTGTGAAATTGTTTCCTGTCTCGGGACCGTTTGCTTCCGATGGAGCCATTCGTCGGAAAATCTTACCCCGAGAATAGACTCTGGCCGCCAGGCGAGCGAGGGTGCCGAGGGTCGCCCGAAGAAAGAGAAACTGCAGGTGGAGATTCGAGCTTGAAGATCGAATAAAATCGATCGTTGAGGATCTCCGTAGTCGTAAGCCCTTCGTCACTTGTTTCGGTCGTTCGAGATCGCGTGTTAAGCGGTGTCCCTTTCCGCGAGCGGCGATCTCTGCTCCGCAAACGAGGCGGCGCGAGACTGGAATGGACGGATGACGAATGAGGGGATGTGTCGCAGGGATAACGCCGGCAACGAGATGACAGTCTCGTAGAGCTTGGCACGCATTCCCTCGAGATCCCATGGAAAAAGGAACAGGGACCCGAGAAGGACGCTTTCGTTTCGCCGAAATATCGTCTCGGGAAATACGCATCGAAATAAAATAGAGTGCACCGCGTCGCGATCCATGGCTGGGCCGTCGCGTCGCATCGCGTCGCGCCGCGTCGCGTACCGCTGCGAAGGAGGTCGCGACCCCGGGTCTTCTCTAATTCAACAGCTCGTCTTTCTGACCATCTCCTCCTCGGTTTGGTCCCGAGCAGAGAGAAACCGGGCCAGTTTCGTCGATTACTCGCCACCCTGGGGCCATGCTAATGGGCCGTACGCGTGTCGCCGAGCTGGCAAACGGCAAACTCTTCGACAGATTAAACCGGGGAAGATTAAAACGCGCGGACTGCGTCGAGTTGCTTCGGAACCTGACCCAAAAAGGAAGGCCAACGTTGAACCCCGGGTCGAATACGCACGAATTCCGATGGAAAGAGACGACGCGACGCTGCTGGTGTCCCAAATACTACATCCCATCGAATACTTTGCGGTCGATTCAACTTTTTAATACTTATCGTTGTCAACGTTCATAGTTTTACACATTCATTTGATTTTTTTATCTTGCTTGCACGTTTCAGACCTCGTAGCTTTATTATGTGTTTTGCGTCATTTCAAAGGTGTCATTGCGTTTCGTCTTAAGATTCTTCCTGCGCGAAGGGCTCGCATCCGTTATTTAATAGATAAACAAATTAATAAATAATCTTTTCTTCGTCGTCCACCCGAACCTGAACCGCGTCGCACTGCCGATCAGGGAATTGCTTGTCAAGGGATCGAGTTTGAAAGAAACCGTGTTCGAAATTATTCAAAGATTTCTCTGGCCAGCGTTGCGGATATTCTTCGACAACGGGCCAAGCGACGCGCCGATACTGTTGCGTGTCCCATGTCCAGTGTCCAGTGCAGCATGGCGGCCCTCTATTAATCCTCGGTTGTCATTGCGTCATTACGGTCGATCCACCGAGTTTACTTTCGAAACAGAATATTCGGAGCGATGCCATCTCATCCGTCGACTTCTTTTTGGCGAAACACGTGACGTGCTCAAGTTGTAGTTATATTCTTTGAAAATTCAACGATGTAAACCAGCGTGACAGCCGAGGGTTAAACCGTGTCCCGGTCGTGTTCCAGATCGATAGTCACCGACCAAAGATTATAATTGGTCCGCCGAAGCTAGACTGCATCGCCAGCGAAACGTTCGAATAATTGTCCGAAAAGAACTGCACTCGCATCAAAAAGTCACAGCGTGACGCTGGGTGTGACGGCAGTCGGAACGGGGTACGTTCCGGTGGCGGGAAGGACTCTCGAGAAATTCTATCGGATAATTTCATTTTGGCAACGCGGATGGGAGACTGCTCTAGAGCGAAGAGCGAAGAGTGAGTGAGTGAGTGTGTGAGTGTGTGTGTGAGAGAGAGAGAAGGGTTCTTTACGCTGTCGGATCCCGAAACAGAACACTCGACCAGAAAAATGGTCCTCGACTCCGCAAGAGAGCTCGCCCGACGAAAAGCGAACGTCGCGGCGTCTATTGAGTATACCGACATTCGAGCAACCAAAGAGTCTCTCGACTGCGCAAAACTTGATTTGCCTCGCCGCCTGTCGATTCGTTTCCCAGATTGGTCGATTCTAGGACCAGATTTCGTTACCTCCAAATTATCCGCTATAGTGTATAGAAATTTTACCAACCTCGAACAATCTTATCGAATCGTATGGATTCGCACTCACTCTGAAAGAAAGCATTCTTGTCGCCGCGGACGTCGTTGGTCGCGCGGATCTGTCCAAAAAGGAGCTACGAGCTGAGAGTGCTGCAACTACTGGAAGGGGATTCTGTCCCCTCAGAGTATGAGGAGGAGGAGGAGGACGAGGAGAGATCCGGGAAAAAAAGAGACAGCTCGCGTGTCGCAGTGGCGTTGTACATTGCACACCCGAGTAGGAGTAACAAAAGAGTGTCCGCTCGAAGCCCGCCGACGACGCTAACAACCCTTCCAAATGATGTTGTCCCGACAGGAAAAACGAGACAGGTGAGAAGCAGGGGACGGCGGATCAGACGGCAGATCAGACGGCAGGGTGGTGTCGCATTGCGGCGCTAAGGGACAAAAGTACCTGATGCGACGCCACGCCAGGCCACGCCAGGCCACGCCACGCCACGCCACGCCACTCCATTCCACGCGACGTTACGCAACGATACGATACGCGTTGCGTACCGACCCCGGACCTCCGAGCGACAAGGAGGCCGGCCGGAAGTCGAACAACGCGACGGGGTCCTCCGCAGTTCCAAGGCCGATGCGACTCGATAGCGGCGATAAGGGTCTCCATTGGACGGAAATTCTTTGTCAGAAAAATTTGACGGCGACAAAGAGTCGAGGGAAAAAGAGAATGAAAGAGAGAAAGAGAGGCTGTTTCGGCGAGAGAAGGGAGCAACAGATTAATTGGGAGCAGTCCGAGCACGAACGAGTCCGAGGACAGTCGAGTCCGGTGTTTCGCGGTAATTGTTTCTTCGGATTGTTTACAGTTTGCCGACATTCCGACATGCCGACGTCCCGACAGTGGACAACTCTTGCTCGTTTCCGTGGCCAAGGGTTTCGCGACGGTATCTCGCCTGGCAGCATCTCGAAAAGAGAGAGCAGCTCTCGAGTCGAAAACAGCTTTTGTCAATGGACTCGCGGCGCAGAAATTCGCTTATTCTTTTTGCTGTTAAACTCGCGAAACACTGAACGGCTCGAGCTCTTCTCGAGGGAGGGTGCGACGGTTTACCGTTCTCGTTAAACAGTCGCTCGAGTTGTCGCTATTTGTTCATCGACGAGTGTCTCGCGGCGATTGTTTTCGCGAATTGCCCATTCGGAATGCTCTCGTTTCGACGTCGAGTAAAGACAAGTTACGAGGCGTCTCTCAGTTCTGTTCTCTCTCTCTCGCTCTCCGTTTCTCTATTTCTTCGTTTTCGAGATCGTATCCGCCACTCGACGGTACAGGGAAACGTGGTAGAGAAATCACGCGTCGAGCTCAAGTCGGAGCCGAGAAAGAGAGAAAGAGAGAGAGAGAGAGAGAGGCGCGGAGAGGATGAAAGAAATAGGAGCGAAGAATATCGCCCGCGATATTCCGAAAAGATAAATGTTCGCGCGAGATGTCGCCGCAAGCGGTGATTTCATCGTCTTCTAGTCGCAATTGTGCCACAGATATTTCACCGCTAAAAATCCGAATTACTTTTTGTCGATCACGTGCCAAGGACGAAAAGCTTTCCGGAGCCACGCTTTATACCCTCCTCCATTGTGGATGTCCACATATGTTCCATATAGGCGACGCCGCGCCATGCCACGAGCAAGACAAAGGTTCTCACCCCCGCCCTAGTTTCGACCGTCGTTGGAACGCTTTTCAATTTGATTCGGTTGTCGTAGCCCAGCAGCTAACATTTGATCCGCTCGCATGCTCCTCCGGGTCCTAATAGAGCATTCTCGGGGATGGGACTCTAGTATTCGGGAATGGAATTCGGGCCGCGTTCTACTGGAGAAGCGATGGGGAAACAGCGATATTAATGACAATAAACGATGCAACTCGATCGGACAGCAACCGCGGCGAAGAGGGGGGTGGTCGAATGTATCTTCGCCGCGAGAAGATGAATCCGCAGGGAGCGCGAGTCGAACAGCGTCCGTGGTACGGTTATTCGAGAGTTCGCCATGTGGAACGACATAACCGTGCGGCATTAATGCCCCATCGATCCTGTTTTTTACGGTGCGTTCGTTCCCGAAGCATCGGAATCGAGGGTATCTCCTCTCGGAGCTATTTTATTTATCGGTCGTCGAAATCCGCACCGACAGACGGTGCTTGCCCTGCTCGCGTCGGCCGCGTCCCCTCCCGCCTCTCGTCTCCCGTCACCCGTCTACCGTCTCTCATCTCTCGTCGCACGTCGCCCGCCTCCTCGGCCCGACAAATCCCGCGATCTTTAATATTTACTGGCGCTTATGCACCGGCCTCACCACCGGCCGGCCTCTACTACTTGTTCGCGTAAACTAAATAGATCGTCTGCTTCGTCACGCTCTCTCTCTCTCTCTGCTACTTCTCGTCTACAAACGAGTATTTAGGGATAGCTGAAATTAGAGAGAAAAGGCAAGAGATCCGAGGCTGAAATCGATCGACCGGCTTCGTCGGGGAAGCAGAGAAGCAAGGAGAGAGGAAGGAGAGACTGCGTTCTTCCTGGATGAAGCTCCCCGATCTCGTTATTTTGCAGTAATTCGGTAACTTGTAAGTTATAATGCTCGGCTGGAACGCGACGGTCTTATTGAAACACGAGCCACGGAGCCACGGAGCCACGGAGCCACGGAGCCACGGAGAAACGAGCGCCGCGACCCCGAGACCAGTCTTGTGGCAGCTCTCCCTGATCCGCGAGCCAAAATCTCGCCGCGCGCGGCGCGTGATGGACGATCCCGTATCGATCACGCTCTCCCAAGACCGAGGAGGAACCGAGCAGCCGAGCAGCCGTGCAGCCGAGCAGCCGAGGAACCGAGAATTCTCCGAGTTAAGTCGCTCGAACGATTTGTTCCGGCGACGACGACCGAGACAACAACGGAACGTACGAAAGCATCGTCGCGTCGCGCGGAGGAAGCACCGTGCGCGCGCGAGCAGCAACGTTTTGAACGAGCTCGCAAGAGCGTTCATAACGAGAGGGAGCGCGAGACGACGCTTCCAGCCATGCTGCGAGCAACTCTCGGATGCGAAACGACGAACGAGGTGTGAATACGGTGATAGGTGGACACAAGAGGCCACGAGAGAGCCTCCGGAGAGCCGCGAGAGGAGGGTGCGAAGACGAGCTCGGGCCTCGGGGCTCGGCTGCTACAACGGCGCTCAAAAGTCGCGAGACTACCCTGCGTTCGACCGGCTCTTCCTCCGACGGAAAGTCAGGCTCTCCTTGCTTTAACGAGTTTTGCCAACCCGGGGCCGCCTCTCGACTACAGTTTCATTTCTCCAACGTTGCATTTTTCCCTCGAAAAAGCAACCGGGTCGAGGTCGGCCGAACGCGACTCCTCCTCCTTTCTCGCGTCTTCCTGCTTTGCGTCGCCGCCAAAATCCTAAGCCTGCCGCTGGCTCGCAGAAATTCCGCATCGATTTCGGCGCCGCGGAAACGCGTGCATCGAACGAACAACCCGGTGCGGAGTTGAAAATCCTTCCGAATTTTTCAAAGACCACGTCTTCGCGACCTACGCGCTCGAGAAGGAGGATGTCTCGGCGCTAAGAGCGGTCCCAGGTTGGCCTCGCTCGCGTCTCGGATTGCGAGCGAGGCTCACCCGACTTTTGAGCAGCAGTGTATATCGGTCCGTCCGCACTTAAAAGGTTAAGCGCGTTGCCGGGAGGCCGGTGGGTTGAATTTCTCCGCGGCTGGCGTCGCGGCGGCCCGCGTCGTGTCGCGTCGCGTCGCGTCGCGGCTAGGCGAGGAGACTCGTGCGCGGAGCGGGCGAGCAAAAGCGGGGGTGTGGGCGTCGTTGACTCTCGCAGGGGAGCCTCCGGCGGTGTCGATGTCGGTGTCGGTGTCGCTATCGGTGCTGGTGTCGGTGTCGATGTCGCTGTCGGTGTCGGAGCCGGTGTCGGTGGTGCTTGCAGGCTGGCTGCACAAGAGAAAAGAAGGTAACGCGCGGGACGTGGCAGCGGTGCGGGGAGCATCGAGGGAGAGCAGAGAGAAAGAGAGAAAAAGAGAGAGAGAGAGAGAGAGAGCAGAAAAGGAGAAGGAGAGGAGCGGGGGTGGTTGGCGGAAGGCAGACGGGCGGCAGACACCCCATGCTTATCCCCGCCCCTCCGACGACTCCCGGTCCGTGACTCACCAAACCGTTAAGGGATGAAGCCGCCCTGCTTTCAATGTAACGCACAGGCGCGCACCACGGCAAAGACATTCGCGGATAGATCGGCTTGAACGCGCGCGCGCGTCGCCGAGCCCCCTCCGAGACACACGCGCGTACACACACGCGTGCACACGCGTCTGCACGCGCGCTGACACGCATTGCCGTTTGGCCATCGTCGTTGCTCGATAGCCACGATGTATCTCTTGTTACGCTCCTGCGCGAGAGAGAGCTAGGCGGAGAGAGAGAGAGAGGGAGAGAGAGAGAGGGAGAGAGAGAGAGAGAGAGAGAGGGAGAGAGAGGGAGCGCGGAGCAAGAGAGATAGACGGATAGAGAAATCTACCTTCTCTCGCGTGTTGTATTTCATCGGGGATCGGCTCGGTGTATGCGCCTCCCTCTCCCCCGCGTGTCCGCACGTAATACGCCGGCAGGCAGGTTGCACCCCCGCCCTGCGAGACACACATTCACGCGTTCGTAAGCACGCATGCACGCACGCACGCACGCACGCCTGTACTCATTGTTACCGTTGCATGCAGCGCTCGGTGCATTACACCGCTGACTCCATCTCGTTCTTTCTTCCTGCCTCTATTCCGAGTCTCCTTTTCGTTCGACCGTTTGCACTACACGGCGACGGCGACGACGACGACGAGGGCGAAGGGGTGGGCGCGGTGGATATACAACGGGAGCAAAAAGAACGGCCCGTCTACCGAAAAATCCACCCTCTGACCGCTGCGATCGCTGCTGGCTCTAGCTCTTTCCTCGTGGTCGTCCCACTTCGCTCCGCTTTCCTGCTTTTTTCGTTTTCTCTCTCTTTTTCTCTTTTTTACTGTTTCGCTTTTGCTCATCGAGCAGTCGTCGATCGACGATTAAAAGGACGCGCACGCTCTGAGGCGGTCTCACTGAATTTTTCAGGCTTGTCTCGTCTCGGCAACCCTTCCCGTTCTACCCTCGGTTCTCTCGGTTCTCTCGGTTCTCTCGGGCGTCGATCGTATCCAGTAATTTCCCAAACAGATCGTATATTTATCTCCCGCGGGAGCCGTGGCTGCTGTACGAAATAGAGCGACCCTCTCTTGTTCTCCCTCTCGACGCCCTCGTCTGCCTCGTCACCCTCTCGTCCGTCTCTCGGCGCCCTTGCGGAGGCACACGGATTTACGGAAGCTAAGGAAAAGTGGTTGCGTCGTCGCAACCTCGTCGTCCGGTGCCGCGCGTTCGCAGCTCGAACTTTGCCGCGTGAAAGTTACGATCGCGATAGGTTTATTGGCGATAAGAGAGCGGTCGAGGCGGTCGAGGCGGTCGTGGCGGTCGAGGCGGGCGTAGCGAGGACGCGGTTCGGCTCGGCTCGGCTCGGCGCGGCGCGGTGCGGCCGCCCGACGGCAAGAGTATGGGCCATGGGAACCGACATGGGTCGCGGGGGAGTGGTTTACGGAAGGTATTCAAAAAATCGATAAGTTCCGCAGCCACGGAACGGAGATGAACGAAAAGGAAAACCGCGGGAACGAGCTCTCGCGATTTCACGCATCGCGCGTTTTCGCTCCTGCCCCGCCGCTGCTCCGTTTCCTCTTCTGCTCAACGCCTCTATCTGCCTCTATCCGCCTCTATCCGCCTCCATCTCCGCAGATCTTTCCGCATCTAATCGCCTCCCTGCTCTTCGGTTCGTCGATAGGAGCGAGCCAATTCGAGTACATAGTCTCTGTTGTTCTGCACGCAGGACGAACGCTGAACGGGCAACCGTTGCTGGAGTTCCCGATGTCCAGCGGGGAACCAGCCTTGGAACCCCTCAGGATCAAGCGAGCTACCCTCTGGGCGAGAGTCGAGTTCAGGCACGCCCATCACTATCAGCGTCACCGTACGGGCCAGACCAACCAAAGAAACATCACTCTATGGGTATTCAGGGTACGTTGCGGCAACACGACGCACCTACGTGGAAAGGTAATTCCTCGACCATCTTCTCCTCTCTCGTTTCTCCTCTCTCGTCTCTCGTCTCTTGTCTCTTGTCTCTCGTCCCCCGTTTACCGATCGTCGACACCAGAGTCTAGCCACGCACAGGCGGATACCTGTCGCTGGAACAAGCCGACCCTGTCGGTGTCGGCTGCTCGGCCGCTCGAACGATCGATCCAAACCATCTTCGGCAACCTTCCCCGCGGATTTTCGGAGCTGGGAACGCGCTCTATTCGTGGCTGAAGCCCGAAAAGCGAGACTCTCGTTTTGCTCTCTTGTTACAGTTGTTACCTTTCCCGGGTGTTATTTCCAGGCATTTGCCAAAGCCGGCACGAGCGCGCGAGATCGTATTTCAACGGGGATAGAAAGGGGGAAGAAGGGACTTTGACGCTTTCATCCGATTTACGATTTCTATAAATTTAATCGCGTTAAAACGTGCCGCGATCTTAAGCCGCCTCACCAACAATTTGTCCAATATAACCGACTACGGTTGACGGGTTTCAGCCGATCGGGAAGCTTCGAATAGTATCCAGCCGGTGCGTGCAGATTCTAGATGGAGAGAAAAAAGAGAACGAAAGGATAGACTGAAGAGGGAGGGGGTGATAGAGAGATAGATAATAGATAGAGAGAGAGAGAGAGAGAGAGAGAGAGAGAGAGAGAGAGAGAAAGATGCAGTAGGTATACGTATAGGACAAACCTTTGCAGTGGAAACAGAGGCGAATACACCGCGGCTTGGTTTCTCAGGAACTCGGACAACACCTAGAGATGGTGACGTCCCTGGGGGTGAACATCGGGCAACTCGGCTGGCTAAAGTTCGACGTGACCAGGGTCGTGAGCAGCTGGTACACGGCGAGCGGAGATTCGGCGAGGGACAAGTTAACGTTGCTGGTCGACTGCACCGGGTGCGGTTCCCACGTCTACGTGTCGACGTTCGACGGACACTCGCCGCACGTAGTCGAGTCCTCCTTGAACGCGAAAGGTAAACGAGCCGGGAGAGAGCACAGGGTGCTCGATCGCGCGCTGCCTTGCTCGAATCGTTTCGATTCTACGATTCGTCGACGATGTTTCAGGTGCTGAAGATCCGGACAGGCCGTTCCTGGTGGTGCGGACGGATCCGGCGGCGGTGAAGCGCGTCAGGAGACGGGCGGTCGAGTGCAGCGGCGCGATCAAGGGCCAATGCTGCAAGCAGAGGTTCTACGTAAACTTTTCTCAGCTCGGCTGGGACGACTGGATAATCGCGCCTCAGGGGTAAGAATGATCTTTCTAGCTTCTCCGGCGTAGCTTCGATCGGGCGACTGGTTAGTCCGACCAACCGACCAACTGAAACGAATCAATGATATTCGAACGTGTTTCGGTCGCAGATACTACGCGAACTACTGCAGAGGAGACTGCGCTGCCGGGCACAGGACACCGGACACGTTCCTCAATTACTACACCCACGTGATCGAGGAGTATCGGAAGATGGATCGGCTGGCGGGTATGCAGCCCTGCTGCGCCCCCCTCAAGTTCTCGCCGATGTCGTTGATCTACTACGGTCCGGACTCGAACATCATTAAGAGAGATCTGCCGAAGATGGTCGTCGACGAGTGCGGTTGTCCATAAGAGACCGTGACGTCGCGTCGTTGCTTCCGTCCGGAGAAAATTCCGAGCCGCGCGAAACGGACAAAGGCGAGTCCGTTCTCGATCTCGATCTCGATCTCGATCCCGTCGCGATCTCCTACAGATCCATCTCCGGCGTGGTTCGCAGAGGAGTCTCCCAGGTGTTTCGCGAACCTGTTAGAAACAATTTATATAGACGAGTAGAAACGGAAAGCGGGTGCGGGAGAGAGATGGAGATAGAGGTGGAGCGAGCGAGAGAAAATAGGGTGGGAAAGAGATTAAAAGAGAGGGCGACGGAGAGTAGAGGGGATCGGGCGTAGACGACGATCTTTTTGATCGAAGTCCGTCTAGCGTGACGTTGGACACGTTCCAGACGAGCCTGGACGCGGTCCGACTTAGATTCGTTGGTAGCTTTACGGACGCGATCCGAGTTCGTCCGTGAACCAATTGGAAACACGGCCAGACAAAAATGTATCCCCGAACGTCCTCGAACCAGGTCCAAACGATTCGTTCTTACAAATTAGAGAAAGGTCGGAATTTCCCAGCGATCGCAGGGTCCCGTGGATTTCCTAGCGAACGATCGCGCGAGCCGATCCTGCGAACCGATCGTCGGTTTTAGGAGCAGCTAGATTCGCCGACGACTGTATTCGCAATCGCTAGCGAAAACTAGGGACAACGTATGTCTGCCTGCCACTGTGTTTGTGTCTGTGTGCATGCGCGCGCCCCAGAAACAGAAAGAAAAGGGCAAAGAGAGAAAGAGAGAGAGAGAGAGAGAGAGTGAGAGAGAGGGAGCGTGAGAAAAAGAGTAAAAGAACAAGAGTAAACGAGATACGCTCGCAGTCGGACTGCCAGGAAAGAGTTTACCCAACGAGGTTTCTAGCTAGTATAATAAAATTGAATTACACTTGAACGTCGATGCGACTCGGAACGACGAATGCACGAAAGCGAGTGTAGGCAGAAAGAGAAAAAGCGAGGGAGCAAGGAGAGAGAGAGAGAGAGAGCGGAGAGAGAGAGAGAGAGAGAGAGAGAGAGAGAGAGAGAGAGGGAAAATGGAATGAAAGGGACGAAGAGGATGGAACAGCACGGAAACAGAGGTGAGACACAGAGGGAATCAAAGGGAAACCTCGATCAGTTAAGGAATAAGCATCTTTTACGAAATACTAAATCTAATATAATAGGAATAAGTATAACTATAAAGTTGGTTTCTACGCGGTTAGTAAATTGTATTAAAGGAATGGAAGTAAAGATACGCGCAGAAATCAATCGAAATTCTTACCGAGAGCTTAGTCTTTTCTTATTAATTGCGCGCGTTACGGGGGTAGTGCGATGTTGAACGATGAAAGTCAAAACTACTGAAAGTAAAAGAAAAAGAGAAAGTGATTTCACATATTTATTATGTATATATTCTATACACGACGATACAAAGAACACACAAGGTGATTCATGCCAAGTAGCAGATACTTGACCGCGGGTGGTTAAACCTTAAGATATAAACGATAGGAAGAACAAAAAAAGAAACACTCAATCCGATTGCCTTGTTTTTTACGCGTAACGCATGAAAGTATCCAGTAAACGATTTAGCAAAAAGGACAAAAGAGCTAGATACTGTTAAGTGCTCTACACGCATATACATTTCTATGCAATACATACTACACGTGGTTGTGTATGTGCGCGTATGAATATGAATATGAATATGAATATGAATACGAATACGAATGCGGATACGAATACTGATACGGATACGGATACGGATACGGATACGGATACGAATATGAATACGAATATGAATAAGAATTTAAAGAAAATCAACATATTGACACCAGGAATGAACGAACACTTTGTAACGCGCCGAGTCGCGGGGTGAGACGTGTGTCCACGACTATCTTCTTACGCTTCTTTCTCTTTTTCTTCTTATTATTATAATATTTATCATTATCATCATCAGCATCATCATCATCGTTATCACCATCATCAATATCAACGTCACCGTCATAATCATAATCATAATCATAATCATAGTCATAGTCATAGTCATAATCATAAACATAAACATAATCAATAATCATAATTGATTACCATTATATCATCACGATTATGAGCATCACATCGTCACCAATATCATCATTATCATCGTCATCGCAATCGTTATCGTCGTCATCATCATCATAATCATCGTCATCGTCATCGTCATCATCGTCGTCATCCTCACCAACACTGTTGTCAGCGTGATCGTCATTAGTAGTATTATTAATATTTTTTAGCATCGGCGTCATCATCGTTATTATTTTTATTATTATTGTTATTAATATTATTAAAGAATTGATCGTTTAAGCGATATGCGATTGTAAAAGGATGAAGCGGGAGCTGGCATGCGTGTTCATGTTTCTCGAAAACTTTTCCACGTTGTCTGTCGGCTATGGCGACTCGAACGCAATTAAAACACACACGTAGACGCCGCGCAAGCACCTACGCACGCAAGCACGCATACACATAGGCATACGCATACGCATACGCATACGCATACGCATGCATACACGACATCCTGCCGTCAACGATAAATCTTTTTCTATCGAGCATACAAGTCTGTACGATGGTCTCTCCGTATCGAGTTTTCCTTTCTCGTTTCTTCTTCGTACCGTGTATCGTGTATCGTATGTAACTTGTATCTCGTATCTTCCTCTGCCATACCTCTCGAGTCTATATACTTGTTTCGATTCATTCTTACCGGGAAGCATATAGTGATAGGAACGTTCCCTAAATCGTGCTTCGTTCGAAGAATGCGACGCACGCAAACGGACACTCGTGCAATACGTACACGCGCTTACTGCACAGATGCACGGAAGAACTGCTCTAGGAGAATTCTTCGAGATACGCGCGCACGTATGTCCCCTAGGAAATTATTGTCGCGAATTGGCTGATTTCACCCCGTTGAGCTCGTCGGCTACATGGACAGAAAGAATCAGGATTGCCGCGATGGAGTTCGCGTTCGCAGATCGTGGAAATTCCGTATAACGAACAATACAACGTGACAATAATCGATCTCGGTAGTGATCTCTTGGAGACGGCTTCGAAGCTATCGGGCCGACAATTTCCTCCTTTTCTGCGTTTCTTTGGTTTTCGAGTTTCGTTGTCGGGCCGAGCGTGCCGCCGATCGAACGAGCGAACCGACGGCTCTCCTCGTTTTCAACGAGCAGAGTTTCGATGCTAGTTTCTAGAGAGCTTAGGGCCGATAGGGCCATCCGAGGGGGACCGAACAGAGTAGCCGATATCAAAATCGCTCGTTCGACGACGCTGCGATAAGCGAAATATCTAGCTGGCTGTCGGTAGCACGTTCGAAGGCAGACTCGAATCGGACGAGACGGTACGGAGACGGAACGCGACGGACGGCGACCCGACGCACCGCGACCGCAGAGGAACCACGCCAGTTTTAAGAAAAGCGAGAAACGTATATGAAATTTCTGTGGGATAGTTCGTTCACCCACGTAGCCTTACTGGGCCTTATTAAAGTACTATCGCGTTACTACTAAATTTAACTAGCAAAATAACGATAAAACGTAAGAGTACTCGAACATGCGGAAGAGAGGAAGCAAGCGAACGAAACAGAGGAACAATGAGAGCTTGAAAATGGTAGAGCAAAAGGGCGAACAGAGAAGAAACGATATCGAGGGCGAAGCCAGCCAGAGAGAAGCCACGACGGTCAAATAGTTGCTGCATTCTCTCGATTCGATCCATCATTCAAAATCTGATGAAGGCGTGTGTCCAGTTGCAAGGGAGCGAAACAGGGAGAGAGAGAGAGCGTGTCTGGATGTGTGTTGCGTGTGTGTGTGTGTGTGTGTGTGAGAGAGAGAGAGAGAGAGAGAGAGGAAACAAAATATAGCATTTAACCGACATTCCGCCGTTCAATCTAGCCAAAAGCCATGAAAAAACGAATAATAAGAAATTAATTGCGTCCAAAGTAATGTTTAAATGACGCTTGAGAGAGCGCATTTCTAGTATCTTTAAGGGGCTCCTCTTCTTCATTATCATCTTCTTCTATTACTTCTACATCTACTCCTTCTTCTTCTTCTTTTCTTTCTTTTTCTACTTCTTTTACTTTCTCCAAGTTTGTCTTCTACTACACTACTATAACTACCATTTACTATCACTTTTTTCACTTCTTACTATCTCTTCTTATCTCTATTGCTACGGTTAATACTATTACTACTACTACTATTTCGACTACTCTTACTACTATTGCTGCTACTACTACTACTACTACAACTACTACTTATAGTACTACTGTTTCTATTACTCTAATCACTACTACTACTACTGCTACTACTATTACTATTACTACTATTACTACTACTACTACTACTATTACTACTACTACTATTACTACTACTACTACTACTACTACTACTACTACTACTACTACTACTACTACTACTGTTTCTATTACTCTAATTACTATTACTACCACTACTACTACTACTACTACTGTTTCTACTACTCTGACTACTATTACTACTACTACTGTTTCTATTACACTTGCTATTACTATTACTACTGTTTCTATTACTCTTACCATTATTATTACTACTAGTATTAATACGGACTACTTCTATTTCTACTTCTATTTCTACTACTATTGCTATTACTACTACTACTACGACTACTACTACTACTACTACTACTACTACTACTATTAAACCCCTGGCAAAGAGTTTCCGAGTATATACACTAATCAAAATTCACAAAGAATATTCGCGTGTTAGAGTTATTAAATGTTCTTATATGCAGGTAAGGCGAATGGGGAACGTAGGTGGGATTTAAATAAAGTACATAAATACAAAATAACGCAATCTTTCATTTATTATCAAAAAGAAACTAGGGAGAAAAGAAAATGTTATGTGGAAAAAAGTTTCTTATCGGCAGAAATGTTGGAAAAAAGTTTCGGATCACAGTGTTATTAATATTTTGTTACATCACAGTGTATGGCACTTTCAATACGTTTAGGCATTGACCTTGGTCAGTTTTCGCAATCTCAAGGTGAAATTTCTTTCCACGATAATTTGATCGCTTGTCAAATTCCCTCTTTAGTTTTTGGCTGAATGTTTCGGTCATGTCGCAACATTCTCTCGTCCCTTCTACTTGTTGCAGAAGGGCGACCATTTTTCTTACGTTTGTTAGATCGACGCTGCTCGTTTCAACGTAGTTGTTTCTTCAGATCACTTCTAGCTTCTCGCATTCTGATTAGATCCTATGATTCTAGGGAGTCGTCTTCTAGTATCAACTTGCTCGAGAAGTCCGATTAGTTTTAATTTGAAATCCATCGAATACAAGTTACACGATGACATTGTTGCACACATCCGTTTCACTTATTAAATCGCTGAAATGTTTTTAAAATGGGTCGCTTCGGCGATAAGAACCGTTCGTTCGAGGCACGAGTTGCGTTTCTGCTTGCTTCCTCCGCTCGAGGCATTCACAGAGCAAACATTTGGTTTTCCCTCTTGTTTCTTTTCAATAATAAATGAAAGATTGCATAACTTTGTACTTAATTAATTAATTTAGATCCCACCTGCGTTCCCCGCTCGAGTTGTTTCCATGGAAGAATGTTTTGCAACTCTAAAACGCGATCATTCTTTGTGAATTTTCTGTCACCGTATGTATGGTCTTTATGATCGCAAACGTTTTCGCCAGGCGTTGTATTGCTACTACTACTCCTACTATTATTATCATTGATACTATAATTACTATTACTGTTCATACAGACTATTTCTACTTCTACTTCTACTTCTACATCTATTACTACTGCGACTATTATTATTAACACAACTACTTCTACATCTCCTATTGCTACTACTACTACAATTACTAATATTACTGCTACTGCTACTATTTTTATTAATACAATTGCTTTTACATCTCCTATTACTACTACTGCTACTACTTGTACTACCGCTAGCAATTGTTTCTATTGTTTACTACCACTTTGTTTTTCTGAAAGAAGGAACAAGTACGGGACCGAAAGGATTGTGAGTGCTTGAACAATTTTCTTCTAGATTCGGAGAAGGAAGCGCGGGGGCGCGAATACGAGACTCCTTAAAGCCTTCCACGAGCTTAAGGACTGCATTTTACAAGTATCGCCTACTTTATTATATAATATAAACGGGCTAATATTAACGGTACCGATGATAAAGTATAAAGTATAAAGTATAAAGTATAAAGTATAAAGTATAAAGTATAAAGTACAATAGCGACCAACTTAAGAGCTAACAGCGATAATAACGATTCTAGTAATAATAATAATGATAATAATAATGATTATAATAATAGTGATAATAATAATTATAGTAATAATAGTGCGGGAACACCAAGAAGATGGTTGCACCGAGGAGGAAACAAGAGAGAAAGCAAGAAGAACAAAATAAGCGAAGAACTAGGAAAATGTCGCAGCCGATTTGATGAAAGGCTGTCAGTGGTTCTAGTATGTACACGATCGAGTCTATTCTTTTTTAATTACCGATTGATTGCGTGGGCTCTATAGTGTAAAGCGCACGCGAGGCAAAGGGAGGAATGCATAAGTGTCCGGGGAAGAGTGACAGTGGGGAGAGAAGCGCGGAGGAGAACGATGCGAACGGCGAACGGCGAACATAAAGGAAAAGACATGAGCGATCGAACGAACAAGGATATTGAAGAGGAGAATTCGGTTGAAATATTGGCCGTTTCGATCGACGATTAAATAATTTTGGAACCAGGACGTTTGCTCAGTTCTTTCCTTCCTTCGTTTCGTTTTTACGTTTTGTCAGTCGTCGTCTAAGTCGGTGAGCTTGTGTCCTCGCTAATTTTCTAAACTAACAAGAATAATTAAGTAATGAAAATTATAATAATCATAACGACGATGATAACGATACCAATGAAAACGATAAAGATAGCGGTAATCATAATTATAGTGGTATTGGTAATGGTAATGGTAATGATAATGACAAACGGTAACGACAAGGCTATTGATAGTGACAAACCGATGAAGATAATGAGAACGATAATGCTTACAGTAATGATAATGGTAACAGTAATGGTAACAGTAACAATCATGTTAGTGGTACTGCTAATAGTAATTGCTAATGATTATGCTAATGGCAATAGCAATGACAATGGTAATAATAATGGTAATGATAATAATATTTGTATCGATAACGATAACGATAACGATAATGATAAATATCACGATAACGATAACGATAAATATTACGATACCGATAGAGATAAAGATAATTACAACGATAACGGTAACGATAGTGATAACGATAGTGATAGTGATAGTGTTCTTTTTTGGTGGGGGTAAATCTTCTTGAAGATACCCGGGCGTATCATTACTGATAACGATAATCATAATAGTAATTATGGTAATGATAACAATAATAACAACAAGAACAACAATACTAACATTAATAACCGTAATGATCATAACAACCATAATAATATTTAATAATAATAATACTAATACTAATATTAATAATATTAATAGTAATGATAATTATATCGATATTGATAAAGGAAAGAATAAAGAGAGAAAAATCAAGAATAATAATAATACCTCTAGCGTTATCGTTCCTGTTTATATAAATCGCTTGTACATTAAATACATACGTGAACAAATGTAAACGATATCACACGCATACGCAGGTTTACACCTACAGAAACACTTACACACAAACAGACACGACGAACACACACGCACACGCCTTGACCATTTATATCGGTAAAAAACATATTAAAAAGCGAGTTTTCTATCTCTTTAAAGAAGCTATAATTATAATTGCACAGATATAAATGGAGGTGCGGGGTCCGCTAATTCAGGTGACGATCGCAGAGAGCGGGAGATATATAATATATACACATATATTAATTACAGGGAGAGAGTGAGAGTGAAACAGATGGGTAGATGGATAGATAGGTAGATAGAGAGTGAGAGTGAATGAGAGAGATCGCCTGTGTGTCTGTGCGTGCGTGCGTGCGTGTGAGAGAGAAAGAGAAAAGTGGGAGAAAGAAAAGTCCGATAGAAAGGAAATGAAGAACGAGCTACTGACTTGGGAAAGGGATCAGATTTGTTTCGAATTTGAAAATGTGGTTCGTATATGTATATATGTTCTACGGGTCGGGCTGTCGTTTGTTGCGAGAGAAACGATTGTTCTTCCTTTCGGCAGCCGTTTCGATGAGAAATTTCGGAGCCCTTACAGATGGTTGATCGACGACGAATGAGGTTGTAGAAAGAAGCTCGAACGCACTCGCCGCGCTTGATGCAGTTGTTCTTTTGGCGACGGAAGCCTTCTATCGATCGTGATCACCGATTCGACCGTTCCCGTCCCGTTCCCTCTTGTTTGCGTCTGGTTGCCTAGCGTCAGGATCTACCCGATTCTACCCATCATCCGATTAACCGATTAACCGATTAACCGAATTTGTGCAACCGATTTACCGGTTCGATGGAAAGCAGCGCGCAAGCTCCGTCAGATAGCAATCTCGGTCTGGTTTCCGAGAAAACAGCTACTCTGCTCTATCGGGACGGGAACACTTGGCAGCCCGGTGCTTCCTCTGCTCGGGCTAATTCGATTCGGCTTACTCCGCATTAAGCATTCCGCATCCCGCATCCCGCATTAGGTATTGGATAGGTCGACGAATCGGTCGGATCGGCCTCCCCTCGGTCCGAACCATTCGGTCGATGCGAATCCGATCTCCGGTGTCTCGGTGGTCGAATCGAACGAGTCGGGGACGGGTTGATCGGGTCGAACGGGCTCACGATCGGCCGTGCATTTGCAACGCCGATTATCAAAGTGCCTTAACGACAAATCGTACGCGTGAGTTTTCACGAGTGTCCGAAATAGAATGGAACAGAATGGAACTAGCGAAAGGAAGAATCTCGCGTCCCGCAACGATCCATCGATCTAGGTCTAGGCAAACGGTAAGAAACGTAGGACATTAACGAACCAACGAAACAAGCGAGAAGTCTCGTTGATCGAACACCAATTGAATCGCAAACTTACCATTCGCATTCGTTAGACGCAACTCATTGTAAATACCTCGATCGCACTTGTAGATCAGCAACGATCAACGGTTCAGGAGAGAAACCGCGGTCGAGCCTGCTATTATGGATTTCTCCGTGATAGGCACGGACGATCCAATTGGCTACAAGCGGAATTCCTTGCAACCGATCTGAAAATTGTCGGTAGAAGTCGGGAACACGATCTTTCCAAACGTGTCCAGTCTTCTTCTCGCTTCTCGATTTTCGCTTCTCGATTTTCGCCTCTCCATTTTCGATGTTCGCGTTACACGTGCAACAGCAGATCGTGTCAGGAAGCTCGTAGGTTCGCGAACCAGCGCGAATCGAGGCTCGAGAATCAAGAGTCTCGGATAATTGGTGTATCGATCCAGTCGCGAACAGTTTCGCCCGACTTTGCACCACCGTCAAAGTCAACGAACGCCTGATTCCGACCTTCCACGTTCGAATTTCGAGCACCGTAGAGCAGCAGCCCTCGGTCCCTGCTACCATTTGCCGCAGTCGGCTCGAAACCCCGCTGGATCTCAAAATTCCTTTCGTTCGAAAACCTCCGAACCGTCGAGAGAACCTCCTGACGCGAATCGACGTAATTTGGTCGATGCTATTCAATTTCCAGAGTTGGTACAGTCGGTTTCGAGCAACGATCTTAGGTCGATCTCGATCTCTGAAATCACGGGAAACGGCTGAACTTGTTCGTCGTTCGTCGCTCATCTCCTCTCGTCCCGAGATCATCGTTCGGCGCGTAAACGAGACGAACGCGCGACGAATTCTAGGGAACGGTACGCTGTTCGAGGATCTCCATCGATCCACGATCCAAGAACGATCTCCTCTCTGCGAACGTCGTGCTCGCGACCACGAATCGTTTCACGACAGACGAATCATTCGGTTCGAGTTCTACTTGTAAATAAGCCCCGGGACGAAGAACCGTTCGCGATCGGCTTCGTTTGTAATTAAACACGAATTAACCATAAGCGGGCGTATATCTGTATTTATTCCTATTATTACGGTGAATCGTGAACGCTTTAGCCAATGTTCGGAGCGTGTGTTAATCGATTTACGCGCATTATTATTGTTAACGATATAATTGTATTTACTTTTATAAAATAATGTCGGGTATTGTAATTAAAATTCTATACTGAAATTGCTCTGTATCCAATGAGAGACGAATAAATAAAACGGTCGATATAACTCTTTCTCATTATCGATCTCAATATCGAGTTTGCAATTTGTCCAGTAGCAGAAGTCGACGAAAAGTCGGACGACTAGAAATTTTGGCTCTCCGGCTTATTATCGATTCGTACTACTGCGCTCGAGAACCTCCGCGCGCAACGCCGATCGGAGCAGCGGCGAAACGCTGAAACCGTTACCCAAATTACCGACTGTCGATTCGGGTTAACAGCTTCAGCGTTTTCCCACAATTTGCCCCAGTTACCCCAATTTACTCAGAACTATCCGTACCACCCCGCGGACGTGGTATACGACAATGTATTATCTTGTCACGGAAAAATGGGGACTCGGAAGTCTCGCGTCTTTACCGATATTTCTGACGTTCAAGCGAGAATCGAGTATCACGCGTGCCTCGTTTCCATCACGACGCGCTTTACGATTCGCGCGAGCCACGAATTCGAACAATCAAAGTGGCAATATTAATTAAACGGCGATTTAATTTATAGGCAAAGTTACATTTTACATCGCGTCATATTGAAGAATCCCAAGGTATTGGGACACCTGTAATTTCCAGACGAGGTCTACATTCTACCAATGTTCAAGGTATAAAATCATTCTACTGGCGAAACGAGCATGTTACCGGACGCTACAAAAGCGGTGCAAAATGCCTGCTAAGATCGGATTTGCGATAAAAAAGATTGAGAATCTCGCTGATTCTGCGATCGGAGCCGCGGCCGTAAATGGCTTTGCGGAGAAAGGTGCGCGCGCGGTGAGGTAGTTTTTCTTAAAACCGGTAGGAACACTTTCGGGGAAGTGAAATTTCCGTTATCCTCGCGATTCAATGGCTCGCGGGTTACGGGGAATCGCCGTCGATCCCGCTTTCGAGCGTCGCTCGCAGGTTACGCAATCGTTCGATCACGCCTGCCGAATTTCGGCAGGATTTCGATCGGTTCTCCCTTGAGAAAATGGAACCTCTTCGAAGATTCGGGCGTAAACGGGTGAAATATTCCACAGCGAAGTTCTACACTCAAATACAATGATCGCCGGAAGCACGATAAGAAACCACCGGAAAACCCTTCGGCGAAGTCCCTTTCGAATTCGTTTAAGAGGATAGGAACGGGAACGGAGAGCGGGGGCAGAATTTGCCCTTGTTTCTACAGGTTTCTAGCTCGTATCTCGCGGGATCTCGAGATCAACGTGATTAATTAGAGAGCCTGGCTGCGTCCTTTTTAGCCGGGCATTTGTTCTGGGTTAGGGTGTTAGCCGGAGCGGTCGAAGGCGCGCAACAAGTGTCGCAGCGAGTTTCCTCTCTCGGATGGAAACGCGCTCCGATCGCTGAAAATTCCATTTACAGACGCTGAGACCGATGGGAGAGATACGAGCACGATGTCCGAACAGGTCTGAGCTTTAATCGAGCAGGCCAAGACCGGAAACGGGGCTGGCTGGATATGCTGGGGGCTGGATACTGGATGCTGTCCGCCCGGTGCGACTCTCTAATTCGTCACGCCAGCTTTTCGCCGATTCTCCAAGACCGTAGGTAATACCGCCTAAATGTCCGCTGCTCGTTCCTGGAATCGAACGAGCGGCTCTCGGCCGTCCTCCGCGAATCCGTCGTCCGTATCTACACGATTGCGAGAACTTGGAAATTTCGGAGTACTGTTTCGGTTTCCCGTGGGCGATAAAATTCGGAAAATATCGTTCTATTCGCGAGCGAGAGATTCTAAAACGTGCGAACTAGCAACGAGAACGGTTTCCAAGCTGCTCGGAACGCGCTGGCGACGGTCGGATTTTCTTTTCATCGCCATTGCTTGTTTTTATGCGCCGGCCTTTTACGAGCCTCGCACTCGGCGAATTCCGGATCGGGACCACGGTTGTCCCGTGAGAAATCGAACACCGGCGGATTGAACATTTTTCAAATTGTTGCATCTCGCAGCATCGCGCCTGCGAGATGCCCGTGTTACGTTTCTTGATTTTCTCGATTGATTTCTTCTGAATGATACATTCGTTCGCACTCGCGGTATAAAGATTTAAACGAGCTTCTTTTCGGGAAAGAAGCAAGCAGCCACCTTTAACCGGTGGCTAACCCCTGCAGCTTGATTAAACGCGTCTTGCAAGTTGTAATAATTGCGGGGCCTTGTGAAAAATTCAATGGCCCGTTGGCTCACCGAGCAGCTGTGCCTTGAATTTTCCAGTTTGACGCGGGCTCGGGGGAACGCGATGCTTCTTGGCGATTAGGTTCATCAGAGGGTCGACGGAAAATGTCTCCGACAATGGGAAGAGACGTTAGGGAACGGGAGGAAATTCAAATTGTCGTTTTCGAGAAGTCTTCTCCATTTTCAATTCGACACTTACTTACATCGTTTCATCGTCCTAGCATGTACCGACGAGGGATTTAGAGTAATCAAAAGGTTGCGATCATCTAGGAGACTAGCCAGGCTGAACATCCATAAAACTGTCACTTGTTTTAATTCCTAGTCCAAGAGGTACTTGGATCAGAAAACATCACTTTTTCCAGAGAGTGTACAAAAACTTGTAAGAAGGTGCATTCACCCCGCAGGATCAGCAACTTTTGTCCCACGAAGAAACTTAAGTCAGAACTTTCACTATAGCCTCGCCGTTTAAGAGACGCACACAGCTCTTAATTCTGGTACGATGTCAGAGCTGGACCGGCACGCTCGCGGTCGTCATAATTTCTCGAATCCCGATTTTACCCTTACCCTTTTAGTTCTCGAACAAAGCTATTTATCTTACAACGAGTCAGGATCTAAACTTGTCTCGGTGTTTGGAAAATTGTATGATCGGTCCGTCGTAAGAGTTTGCAATGTCCCAAATTGGTGGAAGCACGATGGCACTCTTACTTGGGAGTCGGATGTGGGCCTGAAATCGATGGAACGGAAGCGACGCGATGTCAGTGGCCGCGGGCAGGTGCATCGCGGGGGCAGAGTCGGTCTTAGAATCGGTCGCGGAGTCGGTCGCCTAATTGGCACGGGGGCGGCAAAAACAGATCGCAAGCAGTAAAATGATCGGGAATCGAGGAGGAGAGGGCACGGCGAGCCGTCGCGCGATTGGTCGCCGTTAGGGGTGTCTGAACAGTTCGTGGGTGGTTGGGCGCGACTATATAAAGCGTTTCACGGATCATGGTACATCGCAGTCGCTCTTACGTGTTGCTCGTTCGCCGGTTCCGGTGTTATTCCGTCTGCGCGAACACACCGTACAACTTGCGACTTTATCGCGCGTTCCGTCACACCCGTTCCCATTTCACTGTGGACATCGAAATTTCTTTGCGGGTCCGTTGGACGCGCGACAGCCTGGGAAATGGGGCCCCCGCTGATCGGCGAAATTGTTTGTGACCGTGAGAACCCGCGATCCAAGGGATAAACTCGTGGCAACAGGTAAAACACGGGAGAACGACGAGCCGCGATCGACGTTTCCCAGTGGCGTATTCGATGGTTCAGGCTTGATTTCCTTGCAGTTGACGGTTGGACAGAGGGGTTGACAGAGACGTTGACGAAGTTGCTGGTTTCCGGTAAATATTCGCTGGTTAAGCCGGTAAATATTTGAGGGGTGTCGAGGCGTGTCGCGAACGGTAGCTTCTCGAACGAAAGAGTCAACGCGTACGGTAGAACGAGGCGCGACCGGGTGGCAAACGCGATCGTGCAGAAAGTACGAAAGAGTTTGTTCGAGGGTTGCGAGGAGAAAGGAGAATGGGAGGACGCTGCTTTAGATGCGTGCGGAGCGAAAGAAAGAGTCGTTCACGGGGTGCGATCGAGCGTGTCTTCGGAGATTGAGGGTGGACGGAAAGGTGACAGCCAGCTGGTGAACATGTTTGGACGTTTCGATTTCTGCAGGTAGAAGGATGCATCCGCGAAGTAGAAAGGTTCAGTCCGTGCCGTGCTTCGGAAGCGTTGAGTTCGCGACGTGTGTGTGGATCGCGTGTGCCGTTTTAACCCTGCTAGCTTCTGCGGAGGGTTTCCGCATCCTCGACCGGTATGGGAAACGACACGAGCCACGTGTGGGTAAGTCACGAGACTCGCCTGATTTACGAGTGCTCTCCCCTCGCGACGGAGAAATATTTGCCGGTTCTACCCTCCCGAGCCTCCTACATTTTACAGACTAATTTGCGCGGACTAATTTGCCGCGCTTACCACAGCAGCACGCTAATTCATTTTTAACTAGCTGGAATTTGGGCGCGGCAAATTTAACCAACGGATCGAGCCAAATTTTGCCGAGACAACGTTCCGCGTTAGGAAATGGTGGTACGCGCCGTCGATTAAAAACGACGCGAGTAAAAACGAGTGCTCTAAATATTCAACACGCTCCGGAATTGCAGCGCTTCAAAGAAGAACGATCCCTCGAGCAATCGGCGGCCAACGCGCCCCCGGTATAAAAACTTTCATTTGACTAATTGACGGTGCGCGATGGACAAGACGGGGGAAATGTTGTTTGTACGCGAGCGACTCAGCTGCTGAAAACCCCTTCTTTGCCGAGATGCTAAAGACAAACGTGTCCGTGGATTATGCAATGCGACATGTATCCGCCCGATGCACCCTCGGACCTGATACCATTCGAGGAACTGAAAGTGGCCCGCGCACGATGCTGCAACGTCCGTTTGTTCTCAAACGAAGCAATCTCTTACCAACCCCCACAATTAGTGCAACGCAGAAATACCGTGGATCTTTCTCTCGCGGTCTCGAGGCGATCGCATCGTCTTATTGTCACACGCGGCGCTGATATTTCATTCTGTTCAGAAATTTCAGGGAGTAATTTCAGATCGCGTAATCTCGGTTAATTTCTCCCATTGGTTATTTTCGTTTAATCGTAATTTTTCTTCCCTCCCAGCAATCTTCTGTAAATCAGTCAACGCGACTTTATGAATAGTAGTTAAATACCAGCTTTTAAATCAATTTTATGCAATCCCGTTTCATAGATTCTATACGTACATTGGCAATTGCAGGTCGATCGATGTTCCGATTACTTCTTCATTTCGGATACGATTCTACAGATTTAATTGTAGCAATCGAGCGAACGCAATGGAAGCCTTTATCGTTGCTATTAAACCGTAAATTCGTGCATTTATTTTCGAACTTTCAAATTGGCCGATTAAATTCACCGTTATTCGAGATCATTCGAGTAGCAATGGGTGGACGTTGTTGCGAATTAGCCACCGAGAGTCCATCGAACTTTCACCTAATCGTTCGTGAACCGTCTCCTGGATCGGCGCGTTTCCGGTTCTCGGGGACGCTCTCGATTCTACCTCCGCGAATTTCATCCTCTTGAATCGGGCATCGTTCGCGAACAGTTACCGATTAAAGAAGCCCCTTCCCTTTCGATACGAAGATCGGTATTTTGTCTCGCGTGAGGTGCTTCGCGTTGCTCCGACGCGCCGCGCCGCGGTCACGCCCTTACGGCTCTGATTTATCGGGGTCATTAATTGCCGGTTTCCGAGAAACCATAACAAAAGACTGGTTCCAGCGTTCTGTAATTACGCGCGGAATGTTTCACGACAGATCGACCGTCCGTCGTTTGTGCTCGCGCCTTCGAGGTGCTTGGAAAGTTGGGATTCTCGACAGTTGACCCCCTTTTATTCGGCAACGCGTCGGTAGCGAATTATCGGATTGATAGACCGTAGATCTCTAAGATTTCTCTGACTGTCGTTTGTTTCGCAGATCCCCTGATGTGGCTAAGGTACGGTCGCAGCGACGGTTCTTTGTCAAACGCGGTGGAGGTGATGCCCAGGGAAAACCGACTCTTCCTAAACATTCGGTACGGCAAACGATCGTCTCCGGATTACCGAACAGTTTCTTCCGTGGATCGATTCAGCGCAGTCCTCGGCTTCATGGGTCGTGCCGGCCGCGTCGGGCTTGTCCGAGAGATCGATGCGAGCAACGCCAGCGATCCCGAGTTTCTTTCCTAAGGCTAACGGTTCCCCGGTAAGTAACGACAACCGAAAAACAGCTGGACAACGATAGAACAAACTTTTCGAGCTTTCGAGCTTCCGGTGAAAACATGCAAACGCAATAGTTCGCGAGACTCGACGCGAGAACGTTTAATCGAGGAAAGCAGAAGGTGGACACTCGTATCGTGAACGACGACTACTCGTTGATCCGCGACGGTAAAAGTTAATACAGATAGCAACTGTTTCGTTGCTACGTTATTTATCGATAAAGCAACAAGCAATCCGTACCAGCAAACGGGGAATATTAAACAGGAATCGGTGTTTCGCTTTCGCTCAAGTTATTAACGAGATCGATCCCGTTCTTGTCCCAGCGTTCAAGTCACTGCTAACCTAGAAAATGTAATTCTATATACGCCGTGGTATTTATCGAGTTTAATCGCGTAGCGGCATACGCGGTGCCCCATTAAGAACTTCGGAGTGAAAGTCAACGAAGCCTTTCTTCCGTTTAACTGCAACCTCGAGTCGAACAGCTGAGCCGAGTCGCAACACCTTATTTTGCCATTTTATTCTGCGAATGCCCCTACTGTCCTCGAAGCTTCGGCGCAATTCGATGAATAAGTTTCCGAGTGTCTGCTCACGAATGCGTTCGTCTTTGCTTTTTGAACGATGCGTGGAGTTCCCATTCCCATTCCCGAGACTCCTCCGAATCAGTTTCCGGATTTTACAAGCGCCGTTTTGCTGCGATACGTTAATGCTCCTATCGCGCGTCCATGGGACCACGAAAGGCTAGCAAAACTGCTGCGCCCTTAATGGAAGCGAAAAGGGCCAGCGGTAAATAGAGACCGGTGGAGTCCCTTTCGGAGCACCGACAACGACTCCCCGGCGGACCGGACGTCTCCCGAATTTTCTTCATCTTTGTTTCCAGATATCTGCGAGGACTCGCTAACTATTCTTCCGCAAACAATATGAACTGAGAGTGGAAGAGGGTCGCGAGAAGACTCATCGACCGTCTTATCGTAACGAAGTTGACAAAACAGATTCGTTGATCTCACGGAGGAGGAAGACATGAGTTTCAGAAGCCATTTTCTCGACTTTGAACCACGCTTTTCTTTACCACTCGATCTGTAGACTTTCGTCGATATTCTGTTTTGCTTTTCCGACGAGCTACGTCGCTTTTCACTCAATTTCCCGGCTACATTATTTTATGGGAACGATTTCCAGCGCTCGGCTGTTTGGGCTTAACTATAACGCTGTACCGATTCGACAGAAAGAAAGGGCGCGTTCGCGCGCTTCTCTGCTCTCTATTCGACGTGTACACTTTTTTATTTCAATTTGTTTTGTAAAAGCGTCTCTCGGGAACGCGCACGCATTTTCACAACGCGTCGACGACCGTCGAGTCATTATTTTTGTAAAAGTTTCGTCTGTTGCCAGTGATACGGGTCAGTGTTAGATCAGCCCACAGGGAAATCCTTTCCCCCTCAACTTTGCGTTCCCCATGAGCCTTTGCCCTCCTACCTACTATCAATTTATCGTTTGTTCGCCGGTGGGTCTCTGGTTAAATAATCATTGTTACCTCTTTTATTCTCCCAACTTAATCAGCTATTCATTGTTTCGAGGCCATCGTTCCTGAATTATTCAATTCTCCCAGCATTTTTATCTGCCATTCCATACTCGTTATCGATCGATATCAAATTTCAAAGGTTTTCTTATTTCTGTCACAAAATTTTCGCTCTCCACGAGTTCCCCTTGAACGTAAATTTTGGATTGCTTGCCAGAATTTTCAATACCATTTCTTACAGCAATTTTCTTTTTTACTCATTCTTCTCAGCATTATTTTTGCCATTCCCCTTGTTTCACGCGAAACTCGACGCGACTCTCTGTGAGAAATGTGCTCTCTTCGAGGATAACTAATTGGATGATTAGTTCAATAATCGAACTTTGATTCTTCGTGAACCACTCTCCAGAATTTGTCCGTTCCACGTGTTCGTAACTGTTCGAGTATTTCGAGCGTGCCGTTATCGTAGAGCGCAACAGGTATTACGCGCAGTATCCGATTATTTCGTTACTCTCGGGTATTTTTTCGTTTCGGAACGATGCCGAATCGGTTTCCATCTGTTTGGCCGGGATTGTGGCCGCCGATAACAGTAAACGTTTAATTTCCGGTTTCGGAACAAACGGCGAGCAAACAGCGCGGAAAACGCGAGACACGACCGTTTACGGCCCACGGTTTGCCATCGCGGATACATTTTCCTCTGTTTCCTCTTTCGGAGAGTGTTTTACGAACTGGTTTGGTCGTCCCCTCGGCCCTCCTCGGCTCCTCCTCTTGCTAGTCGCGGCTGTTCCTCCTATTGTTTCTCGAGTCAACCAGCGTATCAACTATTCGCCAGTCGAGTAATATAGCCACGTGAATGTATGCTGAATAAACGATCAATTTATTCCGTGAATCGTCGTTTTTCTCACCATTTTACCGTTCTCGAAAGCTCCTCGGAAAACGTAAAGCTCTTGTAAACGATTTCTTTCAAGATGCGCGGACTGCGGAAACCATAGCTAAATCCTTAGAAACCATTCGGAACGGTTTCCAGGTACTTGGAATAGATGGTTTCTGCTTGCTAATTGAATACTGTAGAAAATTCAGCACGATCTTCGGCTACCGATCGCCTCGAAGCTAGCCAGAACTCATCGAGCCGAGTCCTTGGCATCTTCCACTTCGCTCGAGTCCTGCGAGGCGATTTTCGAGGCGGTAGACGAATTGTTACCGCAGAAGCCTCGATCGAACTGCGAGTGGGATCGACGAGGAAGGTTCGCGGGGGAAAAGCGACGAATGTCCGATCGAGTTCACACGGCGGCGCGGCAGAACGGCACGACCGACTCGTTTCGCATCGCGATATCGATTACGAAGCGCGCGGCGAGCGGCGAGCGGCGAGCGGCGCCTCGCGTCGAATGCCGATGGGTCAATTAGAAACATGGACGCGTTCCATTCGCGTTCACTTTCGCCGATGAAAACAAGCGGAGAGACGAGCAGAAAGACCAGCCGGTCGGCCCGGTCGGGCTTTCCGTCGAAAGCAACGAAAGTAAGACGGCGGTCGCGTCGCCCCGTGCCGCGCGACTCTTTTAATTTCGTCTCGGAGACTCGGACGTCGCGGGCCTCGCCTCTCGCGGTTCGCGAAGGCGTCCAGTGCGGCGTGGAAGAACCATCCAAGCCCAATTAAACTGTGAACCGGTGCTGGAAGCAACCGGAACGGGTCATTGAGTTGTCCGAGACGCGGGAGACAATGGCTTGGCATCGATTAGAAAGTTAGAGAACCGGGCACATCGATGCACACGCGCGAGCAGAAACGATTACCCCTTTCTGCGATCGGTGCCCACGCTCTGGCATCGGTCGCAAATCTTTTTATTTCTCATTTCACATCAAAGATTTCCTATTCAAGAAACTATGAGATCTACGAAACCGCGACGAACCGATGTCGTCTTTATTCGTAAGAATATTTCTTTTCTTGTATGTGTTTGATGTGTAATAAATCGTTGTTGTTACATTGTTACAACTTTACACTAAGATGACTTGAAAAGCAATTTTTATTTTCCTAAATTAAATTAGTTTCCAGCCCGTTATTTTAAGAGAAGCATTTGCTGCGACATCGAGTTTGCTGCTCCATGTTCACCGACTAGGTCTTTCTGGAGAACGATTGTCTAGTCTACAGTCCAGAGGAGCGTTCGGTTCGAGAAGAGTCGAAATGCAAAATCAAACGCGACCGATTCGGAACTGTTTAGCCAACGATTTCGGCCCGTGTCTTATATCACAATTTGTAGAAACTTCGCTCGAACGCGCCGATTATATAACTCCTTCGAATCTTCGAATCGCATTAGTACGCGACTACGAGCATTCGATGCTACAAACTTTCTCTCGCGTTAATTATTCGGAATTTTTACCGGACAGAATGATATCTCTATATATGATACATCTATGTTTTATTGGAGAAAATCATTCCGCACGGATTACTTCGTTCAATTGTTTTCGTACAGCGCCGTTTTTAGTTTGAGATGTTACAATTAGTCGTATCGCTTCGAGTTTACGTTCACGATAGTAAACCGGAACAAACGCGGTTGATAAAAAGCAAAATGGAAACGGAAGAAGGAACTGGGTCGTTTTATTGACGAAAGAATGGGAATTAAGAGCGATTTCTTACCGATTAAAAGCAGTTTTCTTGCGAAACCGAACCTCGGATTTCTTTCAGAAATCTCGTTTCCGAGGAAAGAGTTGAAAATGGTCCAGACGTAGATGATTAGGGGACTCGTGGTTAAGGCGCTTGAAAGATCGTTTAATCGTATTTGGGACCTACTTCGGACTCGGCCGCAGAGGAGAAAGTAAGAGAAGGAGTGACGCGACGCGACGCGACGCGACGGTCGCGTGCTTGGGAAAGTAAAGTCTCGTTCACACGTAAGAGGCCGACCCGCGTTTTTACAGGCACTCACACATTACGCCGGAATAGGTTCGCGATTACCACATTTTAATTTTCTTCGGATTTCTGGGTCAAGGAAGGAGCCCATTATTCTCCTTCTCTCCGTGTTTTCGTAGCCTCGAAAGCGGCCTAGCATAATCAACGGATGGTTCGAAGTGTAACAGACCCGTGGAATCGCTAATTGCTCGGAAATCAGGATCGCGGTAATTCTGATGGCATCGCGTCCTCCCCATGCCCGATGGTTTCTTAGACCATTCTGCTCGAACGTTTATGCCTGCCATTGACAAGCGAATACCTACAATTACTTCTTTACGAGCGCCCGAGTCTTCTCTCCTGTCTACATTCCTACGTGCCCACAATTGAATAGTTTTCCACGCGCATCGCGATTAGGCCGCGGATATCTGCACGGATCCATCTGTAAGAGTTCGTCGTATTCGAGTTGTTAAAGGAAACAGCGGGCTACGCAGCGTCGCAATCGGCATTAATTAAGTCGCATCGAAGCGCGATTAATTCCGCGCGCGTTCATGCAAATCGAAAATAATAGCAACGTATTTGTCTACCGTGACGTAATCGCGATTTGTTTTCACTTTTACAATGATGTCACCCCAAACGCGACGATCGTAATTCGCTGATACGCTTTCCCTCTCGAATTCCTCATCCTCTGCATTCGCTTTTACCCTAACATCGATATTCCTAAACCCGAATAAACGATCGCGCAGCTGAAGTAGCAGAAGCGCAACGGTGTTCCGCAAGCTATTAACAAATTCGCGATCGAATTATCGTTTCGAGCGCATCGATGGAACATCAATCTCGTTTACGGCAACGAACGCGTGACAGACACTACGGAAGTTTATTCGTACAAGTTCTGCAGATTTCGTTAAACGGTTCGGCGATTCTGTTGTCCGATGAACCTTTCGATAAACGTTTCGACACGACGGCTCAGTATGGTGGACCAAATCGGTACGGTGATCGAGGCAGTCGATGCGCCCTATTCGAAAGTTGCAGCGCAATTCGACGATAAATCGCGTTTACTGTTTCGACCGTGTAACGGTAGCATCGTTTAACGAACTACAATTATGACGAGATTGTGTTTTCCGGCGACTGGCACGTTTCACCGTCGCCATGATCAGCGTCGCTTGAACGTATCGTTACCGAGACCCACATGCATACGGGGATCGTTTCGTCGCACCGAACTTGTACAGCGGTGCTTATTGCTCCGATTTTAAGGTATTACATCGATATCCAGGGAAAACGATTTTTGAAAATACCTCGCGCTCGAAGCCCGGCCTACTTTTCGTTTCGCCACGAATCGAATTCGTTCGAAACGATCTTATCGCGGATGAAATCAAGTGGCGGGAAGAACGACGAGAAACTGCTTTCTTCGAGAAGGAACATCGAAATCGTGGTCCTAATTAGGAGGCTAGTCGATAGAACGTGGAAGACGGCAATTACGACGTAATTATGCAGACAGTCGGACGGTAATTAAACGCTAGTCATAATAGGTACGTACTTGCAACTAGACAGAGCTGTAGTTTGATCGATCGCGGTCGAATCTTGATTGAAAAATGCAAAGAGCGCGATGCGATTGATAACCCCGGCGATAGCGATCTTCGCGGCGTTGTTGTTCCAGTTCGGGCGTGAATTAATCGGGCTCGTAATAGCGCCTCAACCTCAATTTCTCGCCGTCCGGGAGCCAATTTTTCATTCCTCGAATTGCCGAGCGATTCGGGAACTTGAAAATAAAATGCAGTTACTAGAAATCGAGCAATAGGTAATAAACCGAGGATCGGTGTTACACATTCCTCGTAATTTTCGAGTGAGAAACATTAAACGGTTCGAGCATGTGCAAGTAAGACACGGTGGAGAAATTGTTCGCAGAGGTTTCTAACGAATTCTCGATTAATTGATCATGAATTGCTGATATTCGAGGACCCAATAAGTCTACTCGCATTTAATCCGCCCGTACCAACTCGAGCTATCAACGTTTATCGGCAACGTCCTCCTACATTCTTCGACGCTTGAAAACATTCGCATGGATCGATTTTTGACGAATTTCTTTCGGAACGAACTATCGATTGCAATCGTTTCAGCTTTTAAGAGGAACGCAGGCGGCGAAGCTTAGGAGACGTTTATAGATTAGAGTTTGCAGTTTAGAATTTACAGATAGCGGCGCGGCGAAGGGAACATTGGACTTTCCAGTCCACGGAGAAAGTTATGCTCTAACGACTCTAGGCGGGTTTGCCGCAGACTCGTCTGGATAAATAAAAGGTGCACCGATGATCCAGCGAATCTTGCCGTCGGATCCAGCTACGACCCAGTTCTTTTTGCCCGTAGCGTGCCGCGTTCCATCGCGTTCGTTTCTCGTGTTAAAGACCAACACGCGCCTGCACGCGCCTACGCGCGCTTGCACGCGCGCACACAGCCACGCTCAAATGCGAGCACTCTCGATCTTAAATTACCGCATTATGCGTATCGGTGTTTGCGATTTCGATCGTTCGCCTGGAAAACGACCACGGCTCTCGACCAAATCCTATAGAAACCGATGTACAACCATCCAATGGAAACCGATTCGAATGCCCCTGAAATCGTAGAAACGATTATCGGACTACCAGAGTCAGTTTCTCCCCAGGATTTACAACGATACCATTGTGAACCTGATTTCTCGAATTTCAGACGTTCGTTCGTACGATAATTCCACGCTTGTTAAACTTATCTCTGATCGCGAAAGAAGCGAACCCCGGACTCGTCCGATTTTCAAACGCGAGCACTAATGGACGATGCTCGCATAGTTCTTGCAATTGGAATGGCTTCTGCGAGCATGCGAAAAATGATTTCTTACGCGCATTCGCAATCCTCGCGACAAAAACGAGACGCATCTCGCATTACGGAGTACGTGGTTGACCGTGAAAATCCCGTTTTTTGTTCTTCCCGCAGCGATTGCATCACCGTTCCCGCGATTACGAGTCACGGTGACGCAACGTCGAAACGGATCACGGATCGAACTTGTCAATCGACGAACGCGGCAGTACATTAATCTATCGGAAAACAATTCCACGACTTCCGGCCGCGCAATTGCTTTCGCCGCGGCGAAAACTTGCGCGCGTCAATTTATGCAAATCGCCGAACGAAAACGAGAGTCGCGTCGACGGCGGCTTTGGCGTCGCCGGACGTTCCGCGCATAATTACTCGTATTCTCGCGCACAAATTAGTCGTTCTCGAAGAATCTGCGGCTTTCCTCGCAAATATTTCGTGACGCGACGCAACTCTGTCATTACGTATTTCGTTAAAAAACGACCGGACACCTCGCTGAAACAGTCTTCTGGAAATCAGGGTCTCCCGAAACGGTCGAAACACGTCGTCGTGATTGCGTGGGATTTTCAAACGTCTTTTTAACGATGGAAAATGATTTCTGCAGGGAAATCGATGGAAAACGGAAATCTAAATTTTGCAAGGGGTTCCTACGCTGATTGCGCACTCCTGGGAAGTTTTTCGAGTGGTGCAAACTCTGGCAAACGAGAGACAGTTCGCGTTTCAAACAATTTTCTATCGCGTCCGCTTTCGTTCAAGTCCTTTTGCACCAGTTGCACGGGACGAGCGAAGAGTAAGAACGATTTGTAACTTACGGATCCGAAAAAGTTCACGGGTATCTGCGGAACGATTCGTGCAGCGGAATAAAAGTAAATTCTACATCGCGGCTAACAACCTGAAAAAGCGTAACGTCTCTACAGAAATTTCGTAGAGCTTTCTACTCGCTAAAACTCGAGTCAATGGCATAATACCAGACCGCGAGACAACGCGAGAAAACTGACTGGCGAATGGCAACGTTAATCATTTCGTCGTGGGTCTGACACGAGAGCGCGACCTTAACCCGCGAGCGCCGGAATCTGCAGGAAATCTGCATCGAGGAGCGTTCTGGGAACATTCTACGAAACAATGGCTGTCGAAAATAAATTTCACGCTTTTAATTACCGCGACCCAACGACCCGGCGACCCGGCGACGACGCTGGGACGCGCGTCGATCTGGTTCACAGGATGCGTAGCCGACAAATGAGACAATCGCGGACTTCCCACGGAATGTTCCGCGTTTCTTTCGATCGCCTACATGTATACCTGGAAACGAGGCAAACGATTAGCAGGCGTTGCTAAAGGTCAGGTTCTCGGATCGAGAAATTACTAGATTGCAATTTCCTATAAAGACAACTTATGTTTCGAGCCGTGAATTGGCGCTAAATTCTCATATTGAAATTCTCCGAAATTGAACGTCGTTTATCTAGACCCGGACTCTGCATAGCCGTCGAAATTACGCTCGAGGGAGGAGGAAGGTGGCCAGCGGGGCCAGTCGGCGGACACCAGAGGCACGGGAAGAAATATTGTCGTAGGCTCGCAGAGTTTTATCTAGAAGACGCTTTCGCTCAGCCGTCTCAACGTCACTGAAATGTCCACATCCACGTGCGACTTGCTCGCCACGGCGAGCAACGGGGAACGAATCGAACCGAACTCTTACTTTCCGTCGTCGATACTCGCGCGACGGTTCCTTTTCGTTGTCGGGAAACGTGTCGGTCGTCACGCGGCCCGGCCGGATGACCACGCTCCTCGGCGTCCAATAATTAACGTCGTCCCACTAACGCTTCCTCGGTAACGGGGCCCGGCCAAGCCGTGCCAACGAAAACAAAATGCGATCGGCATCGGCTTCGCGGCGACGCGGTAATTTGACCACGGTTTCCCGCAGAAACGTGCCCAGTTCCGGGCGACAATTACGGAATTACCAGTAATTGGGGTGGCCGAGAAATTTATGGGGTACGCGGCAGCTATTTTACACCATTGCACCGCAACGATATCGCGCGGGCTACAAACTTGCCGACTGTTATATCGCAGATTCTGGATTAAGAAACTCGCGAGCTTAGGCTGTGCTTTCTCAATTTTTTCGGCGGGGCTGTCTTTCGTAAGGAGAGGCGACCTATTCGATTGTTTCGAGGGACCTTTTTCAGAGACTAGTTTATTATTTCTATCTAAAAATATTAAAGAAACGGACAACGGTGACATACACACGAAACAATATTCGAACAGCGGCACTTCGAAAGCGGTAAAAATTCGCTTTACAGCCGAAAAAGAACAAAGAACAGCTGCTTCCATGATACTTGAAGCCAGAAAGAAAGAGCTTTCCAATGTGCTCTAACAATTAGAGACTCCCTGGAAGTCCTTTGAAGTTGGATTGCGGATGTTCCAAGCGAATTCGCACGTTCGCCGATCGATTTACTATCCACCTCGTCGCATTAATTGCTCAACAGAGGTGTTAATGAAAAGGAACGTTGGCGGTTACGTTTCAGCATGGAAGAAACACGCAACGTGTAGCAAGAATTTCTAGATCGATCGCGTCATCGCTTGGGCTTCGATTAGTAAGCGAGCAAACGGAGAAGAAAAAAGAGTATTCCTCGAAAAGTAGTTGCTCGTCGAGGGACACGCTGATAATGCTGCGATCCCGTTGGATCGCCTCTCCTATCCTAGCCTAATGCCTAAGGCCTCCTCGAATTCCGCAAATTCTGTTCGCTGTCGCAACGAATTCCCCGCGGTTTCAGCCAACGTTTTACGCGTCCCGGTCCTTGAACGGCCCTATCGCCGAAACGGATGTGAACGTTCCGAGTTCCGACGGCGCCGCGTTACGTGTGAGAAAACATTTGCACGAGGATATTACGCGACCGCGAATGCCGCGCGGACATTGCGATCGTCGGTCCATTGGACGAAACACTATCGGCGGAAAATCCTTTTCCTCCTCCGAGAAGAATGGCTCTGGGAAAGAGCCAGGTCGATTCGTTGCTTAATTAGTTTTCCTTCGAATGTGGCGAAGGCTGCGAACGATCTATCGAAGGGAACTGTTCGCAAACGGTACGTTTTAAAAGGCGATTGCTCTAATCGTCCTGGAAATCGCGGCGAAGCGTTAGAGACTCGTCGGGAAGTAACGCGTCGAGTTGTACGTGAAATAGGAAGTAGACAACTCTCGGTGAAATTGTAGCTCTCTGAAAAGTAGATCTTCGGGCAAGAAGGCGCGCGAAAGGGGGACAGGGACTGGCGGATTTTCGATCCGGAGAGAGATTTGGCAGTGTTCTGGCTGCCAAAAACGTTTCCTCCGCAGTGGCTACGGCGCCGATTTGTCATGCACTTTCTCCGGCGCTTAAATAATAATTCGTGGTGTAACCATATTTTGGAGCGCGGACGGGTTCTTCGAGCAGCGAGAGTGTTCTAAATAAAATATTGTAACGTCGCGGTGTAATAATATGTAGCGCGTCGCGCGATAACCGTGGACACTGCTCTCGTTGCAACGTTACGTTGTAGATTTTTCTGCGAATTACTATTTGCTTGGATCACGAGAGAATTAACTTTCGAATCGAAGTGATCCATTTTAATGCAATTTGCGGAGTAAATGAACTGTTCGACTGGTTTGAACTGCGAATTATTAGTGGCGGCTTACGAGATAGAATGCGGACGAGGTACTTTCCAATTACCCACACTCGGCTCGATTAGATATCGATTTCTTCTCGATTTCTTTCGCTCGGATCCCGCGGCCCATTTTCCCTGATCCACGGTGGCGACGTATCGGCATCGTCGCCGAAAAATCGGCCGATTACACGGCTTTTCTCTTCATGCTCCTGTTCGGAGAGACAATGGCCGCCGTTTATTCTGCCCCTTTTCTTCTCTACAGTTAATGGCCGCGGTTAATTGTCCGAAATCGTTTTCCAGCCGCTCGAGGGAGCGAGCGGACCGAGCAAGCCGTGGAAAATCACGGGCCGAGACATCTTCTTCGAAACTGGCTCGCGGAAGACGGGAAGAAACTCTTTGTTCCGCTGTTAATTACCTTATTCTTTGTTGCTTCGCATCGAAAATTATGACGGAACTGAGATTTTCCCAAAACTAGCCCGATTCTCCCGCTCTTACCGATAAAAAGATCGTTAGAAGCCGCGTCGAACAATGGCCATGGGACTTTAACGAACGAGTTGTGCAGCCAATGAAATTCGTGGAAATTAACCGGGTTCTCGATTCTTGTGCCTCTACGCGAAAGCTGTTCGCTGGAAGCAACGACGAATGGACATTTCCGGTGGGCGAAACGACCAAACGCGAGCGCGAGCACGATATCGCGAACAAGAACAGGAACAGGAACACGGGGGAAGAGAGCATCGTGTCCAAAGATTGGGCCATTTAATGGGTCGTGTCGCGTGCCGTTTGCCTACACCGATGTCAATTTAACGAGGAACTTTCCACCCGCGCGACAAACAATAATTCAAACTTTCTTTCTCTGTGTTCTCCTCCTTCGAGGAAGGATGTCGACACTCTCGGTGAACCGTGGGCAATCTGTTGCGTGCGATTACCAATGCCTTTTTTTAGGCACGCCCACGCACGACCCTCGTCGACTCGTGCCGATTACTTAACAATTTCCCATTCGTCGAATCGTTGCTCCTTATTTTTAGAATTCCTGCAGTTCGTGCTACTTTCTTTTTATGGGATTCCGCCGCGTTACATTCGGATCGCCGCGTCGAACTCGATCGTTTAAGCGATTCCTTTACAATTTTCCTCCACCTCCGATAACACTGCATTTTGATAGTTTTACCATGGAACTATCGAACGTTGAGATAATTCTCCTGCTCGGTGAATCCAATACGCGAGGGGATTTTGAAAAAGACGACGGATCCGCTACCGGTGGTGCCCGTTGCGTCGATCGAAGGACGCGCCGCGCCGGTAGGCCGTTACGATACCCTTCCGATCGCATCGGTCGATTTTCCCGTTCGAGGAGTCGAGGAGTCGAGGAGTCGAGGAGTCGAGGAGACAGAACGAAGAGCCAGCCTTGAAGGCGTCGGGTGCTGGTGGGGGCCACGCGAGAGAGTTTTACCTACCGAAACGAAACTACTCGCCGCGCCACGCCGCGCCGGAGAAAGTGAGAGCCGTGGTAGCGGACGGCGGCTACGACGAGCAGGCGACCAGGGCTCCTCGAGACGAGAGGATAGACATGGTGCGAGCCCTCGATCGCGTGGATCCTCCGAACCCTTCGAGACAGTCTTCCGGTTGATCCGATCCGCTCGACTGCAAACGGAACGCCTGCAAACACTTGCCCGGCCACCGCTCGAAGAAAGCTTTCCTCGCATCGGCTTCGAAGTGATTTTGACCAGCACTGCGTGGGCTCCACCGCCACTTCGATCCTCCTCGAGAGAAGAGTCTGCCAGCTGGCCGAGAGGATACAGTGCCCGAGAGAGTCTAGCCGTCGCGGGGACCATGAGGAAGTCCCGGTGACCGTGAAGCACCGCAGGCAGCGCGCGGGACCGGGAGGAAGATCGCGATCGATGGATCGTGGCCGCGAGTGACGGATCCGTGTGCTAAACCGACCTACGGACTCGACATTGGGCTTCGTTAACATTGTTGTGTTATGGTGGTGAGGACTGTTCACCGTAGGCTTGGCAGAAAACGAGGAAGAAGAAGAGCGGACGAATCCGAGCGAGTTAGCTCCGAGGAGACACAGGGACGCTGTGACGATCGTTGCCAAAGGATTGTTTCGGTCGGAGAGATCGGTAAGTCGAACTCTTCTGCGTTCTAGGAAACGGAAAACGAGTCGTGCCGTTTTAAATCGCTCGAAACGATCTGCTGCTTTGAATTTCTGCAAGTTATTTGCTTTCTTCCGCTCAGATCAGATTGAATTTCATCGTGTTCATTAACGCGGCCAGTTTATTCCGACCGTGGGGAGATTGTCGCGATACGGTTCGAAACAAACGCGTACAACCTTTAATCAGCTTCTTCGAAGCAATGTTCCGTTTACGCTTGTGCCGTTCTTGCGGTGAGAGTGCAATTTTCTACTCGAACGTCCATTTATTACAAATTCTAGGACAATAGACATCTTCGGAATGTAAAATTTCTCCAATTGCTGTACGCATTTTAATTAGAATGGCAGAAATTCGTACAGCCGAAGGTACAAGATCCGCCGTCCAATTATCAATTTCTAATAAGACGGAGACGAGCGAAAATTTGATAGACCATCTCGGCAAATTAAAAGATTGCGAGTAGAAAGGATAATTGAACGATGGGCGAGTCACGACGAGGCTGGCAGAAGCAAAACAATGGCCGGACGATGATCGGAAAGATCGAGTGAAAGTGAGAAGGTCTGGATCAGCTTTTGAAAGAAAGCCTGTCCTCCTCGGGCACCTGTCCCTGTGGCAAGATGGCTAAACGAAGCTAGTGATTTTAATGCCCGAGCGAGCCACTGATTAGCAAATCAATGGCCTTCTCTGATTCGCGTTTCCACGGGTCGGGAATTAGTGGACGAAAACGTTGCAACCTTTGGGTTATTTCGGACTAATTTCTAATTCGATCGCATTTAAATCGAAGCTCTTGAAAAGAGCCTAAAACAATTTGAAACCAAGAAGACAATGGCAACACTTTCTTCGAGTTTTCGAAGAAATCTTTTCGAACAAATCCTCCGGCAGAAAAACCGAGTTGAAACGCTCGAAGCGTCCGTGATTCCGCCGACACGTATGCCGATATGCTATCTTGAACAAACATCGTCGCTAAAAATCAGTATTTTCGTTCGATCGGCTCAAGGAGACAGCAGCGGTTTAAAAAGTTTTCTCGGTGTTTTGCGGAGGACATCGAGATCGCGGAGGAGATGTTTGAGACCGTTTCTCTGGGCAAGAAGATCCGATCCGTTGGTCGGTGAAAAAGTGAGATTTCACGATGGCTCGTGGCCATCGAAATCTTTCGACTTTCCGGCCTCGTAGCCAGTGAAAGTACTTCCGTTCGGTTCCAAAACGAGACGACGGCCGGGCCAGGGGGACAAGCATTAAGGATGCACGCTTCGGTACCGTTCCTCGGATTGCCTAAACGCGCCGCTACCACTCCCCCCGTTTACGTAACACCGTCCGACAGAAGAGACTCCTGCGCCATTTTGCCTTCGACCTCCGTCATCGTTCGACCATTCCGAGTTATTCAGTCTTTAGGCGAGAACGATCCAAGAATTCGAGACTGTTCGGTCTCAAGAAGACCCAACACGAGATAAGCACAGTCGGCCGATAGCCAAAACACTCGACGCGACGCGACGCAACTAGATCCGAATTATCGGGTGTCGACGGACACCCCTTCGAGACCTCCAGGAACGAACCCATTAGACAGAATATACAATCAGACAGAATATACGATCCATTTTTCCAGACCTTTCCATATCGTTCGAAGCAATAAATTAAACACAGTTTCTCCAAATCACATCCCTACTCCGACGACCAAATCACACCACCCACCCACCAATTAGAGACCTCCTTCACCCCCATATAGACTGTAAGACAACGAATCAAAAAACGATAGGAGTCGACGTTATAGACGATACGAGACGAAACGAACAGAACACAACATACAGTCGCCGAGAACACAACATACAGTCGCCGAGAACACAACCTACAGTCGCCGAGAACACATATACACGCGCTAATTCTCAGTCTCTCGCATAGTACCACGAGCCCATCTTGTACGATTTAGACAATATAGAAGTATTGTTACCATTTCCTACGTCGGGTTCCAATTTAATTAGGCGTCGTTACCTTATAACCTCGCCATAGCCCCGAGTATCGTCGCGAGCAAGCGAAACGGGA